>PVLA01007482.1:59794-104542 GCA_004027455.1 Hydrochoerus hydrochaeris | reverse complement strand
GGAGGGGGAAGGGAGGGGAGGGGAGGCGGAGGAAGCCTTGGAGGGAGGAGACACACCCTAGAGTCCCGGGTTCTGAAGTACCATTGCAGTAACGGAAGGTCAAGGACTGGACAGGAAGGATAGTTGAGATTCTTGGTGATGATATAATTTGTGAGGTAGAAACAGGTGAAGGAAACAAAAAGTGGTTATTAATAGGAAAATACTAAAATCTGGAAAATAAGTTCTAACACCCGTCTAATGAGAGCTCTACCTAGGCATGAAGAGATACATGCAAAGGGTGGGTTACTGGGGAAACGTCTTAGAAGGAACTCTTCACAGCTAGGAAGCTATTTTACCTTTAGAGTGGAAGGCCCCACAGAGGGGCACACCAGTGACAGTCGCTCACTTGTGCAGTCTAAGGTATAGTGAATAATAGGATTCCAGAGCCTGGTGGTTGCTAAGAAATTATTTCTAAGTACTTAGGGGTCTAATGTAAAAATAATTATCACCTGGAACTAAAATTCTGTTTTATTTTAAGGAAGCACAGATGGTGGTGAGGTGGGAAGGAAAAGATGCCAAAAATAGTGTCCTCAGCAGGAGACAGAAAGACAGAGATAAACATACTTCTGAAATGTTTTAAAATAATGGGCAAAAGAAAATAACAGAAAATGCTGCCAAATGGTATGAACTCACATCAGAGGAAACCCAAAGGATCAACAAAGCAACCTCAAACTATTAAAGACACAAACCATATGAAAAGAAACAGAGTTACTGTTTATGCCCAGACTGCTGAACTTCAGGATAATAATATGTAACATTTATGACGTGTTTGCTGTGCACAAGGGTATTGGAACAAAGATGGGAAAGGGGTCGTCTCACTCCATCCCTAGGGAGTGCGTGGAGAAGGTGACCCAAGGAGACGCTGC
This sequence comes from Hydrochoerus hydrochaeris, assembly GCA_004027455.1. Classification (NCBI taxonomy): domain Eukaryota; kingdom Metazoa; phylum Chordata; class Mammalia; order Rodentia; family Hydrochaeridae; genus Hydrochoerus; species Hydrochoerus hydrochaeris. The sequence goes on along the minus strand of PVLA01007482.1, from coordinate 103,637 downwards.
CAGATGAGGACACTGCCGGACCCCCCTCCAGAAGCCCTGACCTCCCCTTCTGCTGCCCTCTGTCTGCTGTGTCCCCTCCTCACCTGCTTCATTGATGCCCAGCCTGTGGTAGCTGTCCCCCCATGGCCGTCACCTGGCGAAACTCACATTCCCAAGAGACTGCCATTTGTTCACCAGAGTTTCCTCCCTGTCCTCACCCCACACTGCTCCGGACGCTGGGCGCTGTTGGCCACTCTGTCTTTCTGGAAGCGCATTCTTCTCACAACACGTCCAGTATGCAAGCTGCTTCTCGCTCTGTTTTCTTAAATGTCACATCCTTCTCTGTCCCATGTCCCCCATCTCCCCAGCCTCGGAAGGACACCACAGTGTCAGCCATGAACAAAACAACTTAAAATATGTGGACTTTCTTGAAGATTAGACCCCAAACAAAGTTGCCCCAACGACAAACTTTGTAAGACGAAATAAGGTCATCTCATAATCTTTTTTTTCTTTTTTTTTTTTTGGTACCAGGGATCGAACTCATGACCACACACTTGCAAGGCAGGTGCTTATGCCGCTGAGCTAAATCCCCAGCCCTGTAAGACGAAATAAGTATGGCAGCTATTAACGCTTAAGCTCAGAGAATCTCCAGCCACTTACATTCACGCTCGGAGCTGTGCCCTTGACTGTAGTCATCCGCTGTTTGTGCACCTGTGACCACCAGCAAAGCCTGTGCCAGGATCACAATTTGGGTAGGGTCCCACTGTAGGGAAGAAGTCAACAAGCACAGCTGTTACTAAAATTAGGCAGTAGTGATAAAAATGGCATGGAATGGAACAAGACAGGCATGTGGAGACACACAACAGAGCAAAGAACACAGAAACCTTCCCAGACATCTTCAGCTGTTTGGTCTTCAACAAAGGGGCCAAAAGCATGCACTGAAGGAAGGGCAGCCTCTCTACAACTGGTGCTGGGGAAACTCGATGTCTGCTTGCAGAAGATTGAAATTGGGCTCATATTCACTGTGTACTAAATTAAAATCAAAATGGATCAAAGATCTGAGCATTAAAACATTTAACCTATTAGAAGATAGAATAGGTTAAATAAAAGCCATAGGTGGAGGAAAGGCTTTTCTAAATAGAACCTTAATCGCACGAGAAATAACAGCAACAATGAACAAATGGGATTTTATCAGACAGAAAAGCTTCTGCTCAGCAAAAGGACCTATTAGCACAGTGAAGAGACAACCTACAGAATGGGGAAGATTGATTTACCAGGTTCTCCTCAGACTGATATGTAGGGTATGTAAAGAACTAAAAAAAATTAGGCCACCTAAAGTTAAAGACCCAGCTTAGAAAATGGGCAAAAGAAGTGAACAAACACTTCTCAGAGGAAGAAGCACAAGTGACCAACAAATATAAAAAAAAAATGTTCAACATTTTTGGCCATTAGAGAAATGCAAGGTAAAACAGCAGTGAGATTCCATCTCACGCTGGAGAGAATGGCCATCGTCAAGAAGTCAAACAGTAATAAATGCGGGTGAGGCTGTGGTGAAAAAGGAGCCCTCCGGCACTGGTGGGAGTGTAAGCTAGTACAGCTGCTAGGAAATCAGTACGGAGATTTCTCAAAGAATCGAAATGAGAAGTTCCATATGACCCAAAGTTCTCCTTCTGGGTATATTTCCCAGTGAGTAACCACATTATAGGACAGTGATACGTGCATGCCAGTGTTTATAGCAACACAACTCATAATAGCGGAATCCTGGATGCCACCTGGATGCCTGTCGATGGATGACTGAACAAAGAAGAGGTGGTATCTGTATAGAATGGAATACTATTCCACTGCCTGCCCTGCTGCCACCTCTCCCTGGCTTCCTCTGTCTTTCTGCATAGCCTCCCTTCTTCTTGTATATAAACCTTTTCAGATTCTACATATGAAAGAGAACAATGCAATATTCATTACTCTGGAGTCTTACTTTGTTTAACATATTCTGTTTCTTTTGTTTTCCTACAAGTGACGTGATTTCACTGTTCTTTGTGGCTGAGCAATATTCTGTTGTAAATATACATATTATATTTTCTTTATCTAATCGTCACTTAAATGGCACGTAGGATGTTTCCTTGGCTTAGCAATGGATGTGCAGGTGTCTCTATAGTATGCTGACTGTGATTCTTTCGGAGATACAGCAAAGAGTAGCATTATTTCAGTTTTGCGGGGAACCTCCATACTGATTTCCAGAGTAACTTTCATACTAATTTACTTTCACACCAACAGTGAGGAAAGGTTCTTTTTGCCCACAGCCTCACCAACATTTATTGTTTCAGTTGTATTGTTTTGTTTTTTGCATTCTTAATGATAGCCATTCTGACTAGGGCGGGAGGGAATCTCAGTAGACTTTTGATTAGCATTCCTGGATCACTAATTATGCTGGACTTTTTTCCATTCTAATTGGCCATTGGTTCTTTTGAGAAGTGTCACATCGGTTTTTTTGTCCATTAATGACTGGGTTGTTATTTGTGACACTGAGTTGGTAAGTGCTTTATGTGTGCTGGATAGTAATTCTCCGCTGGGGGACAGGTGACAGAGTCTCTAGCACTCACGTCTCTGCTCTGCCAGTTGTTCCTTTGCTGCACAGAAGCTTTCTGTCCCACGCAACCCCACTTGCCAGTTCCTGTGCCTTTGCAGTCCTGTTCAGCAAGTCCCTCTGTGCCGACAGTCTAAAGAGTTTCCCGTTTCCATCCAGCTTTTTCAGTTCTCTGTACTCAGGTCTTGGGATCCACTTCGAATTGACTTTAGTTCACGTGAGGGGTGGTGACCCAGTGTCCGTCTTCTGTGTATGGATGTCCAGTTTTCCCAACACCATTTGTTAAAGAGGCTTTTATTTCTAAAACAGGCTTTTTGCTCCTTTGTCAAAAATCATAGGTTTGTTTCTATGTCCTTTATTATATTGAGATAATATCTTTGTATGTCTAATTTCTTTAAGCCTTTTATCATGAAAGGATATTGAATTTTGTTGAAGGCTTTTTCTGAATTTTAATTTTTTAATTTTTATTTTTGGTATCAGGAATTGAACTTATGACCTCCTGCTTGCCAGGTGAGCACTCACACCACTGAACTAAAGCCCTGGCCTCTTTTTTCTGCATTTATTGAGATGATAATATGATTTTTCCCTGTGATTATTTATGTGCTGTGTTACATTTATTGATTTTTGCATTTTGCATGTTGATCCATCCCTCAATTCCTAGAATAAAACCAACTTCGTTGTGGTGTATGACCTTATTAATCTGTTCTTGAACTCACTTTTTGAGAATTTAGGGTTTTTTTGCACATGTTCATTAAAGATATTGGCCTGTAATTTTATTGTTTGTTGAGTCTGTATTTATCAGTGAAGGTGAATTACTGAAGTCACAAACTATTATTGTATTAAGGTCTACCTGTCCTATCTGTCACCTCAAGCAGCGTTTGCTTTTTAATTGCAGGGCATAATATTAATGCACACACATTTGCTACCACTGCAATTGCATAGCACACTGTTCCACTTACCAATGTGGAACAAGACTTTGACTCTTCTGACTGATTTTAACATGGAATCTGCTTTGTCAGATGTATTTGTAACTAGTCCTGCTTGCTTTTGGGTTCCATTTGAACAAAACATCATTTTCCATCTTTGCACTTTTGGTCTGTGTGTCTTTGTGGCTGAGGCACATTTCCTGCAGATGGTATAGATACGGATCTTGTCTTTCAGTCCAGTCCACCAGGCAGTGTCTTTTAATGGAAGGGTTAAGACCGTGTACATCCAGAGTTATCACGGAGAGTCGTATACTACTTCCTGTCATTTTGTTGGTTTTTATGTTTGATTCCTCCTCTTTTGCTGGTCAACTCTTCTTCTTCTTCATTGTGTCGTGTTCCTTTAGGAATCTTCTGTGGTACTGACTTAGTGGTCATGATGCCCTTTAGTTTCTGCTTATCTCACAAAGTTGTTCTCTTCCATTTCTGAAGGATAACTTTGCTGGATGTGGTAACCTATATTAGCAGTTATTGTCTTTCAGGACTTGAAATACACCACTCCATGTCCTCCCGGCCTTCAGAGCTTCCATTGAGAATTCCGCTGTTATCCCGATGGAGTTGCCATTACAAGTGATCTGGTTCCACCTCAGTCCAGAGCTGTGTCCTTTTGGCTTGATTCAAGCAGTTGCTGCAGCATGTGTGTGTTATTTGCTCCAGTCCATTGTGGTCCTGTCCTGAAACTGTTTTCAACAACCAACAGTGGAGGAAGAACAGGCAGGAAGAATGACAACAGGTATGGGAAATGGTATTTCTTGGGGTTGCATTGCAGGTTCAGAATTGTGATAAATACATTTCTACCCAGCTGATGCTGTTCGGTTACACTGGTGAAAGTGGACTAAGGCATTTACAACCAAGATAAGTGCTCATCTCCAAGTAGGAGGAATATGGGAAATTCTCCACCAGGTCTCCAGATAGGACTAAGCAAACTGCCTAAAAATATTGAATGCAAGATGTTACTAACAGGAAACTGGGGGTGATGATCTGCACACTGTGCAATTTCCAGCTTGTCAGCTCCTAACCAGGCCCTGGCCCTCCACCGCAGAAAGAAGGGAATGTGGGGGAGGGGGAGAGAGAAAAGAAGGGGAAGGGGGAGGGGGGAGCCTGAGAGAGTTTCTTGCCTGTGACTCTTGCCTCTAAAATCTCTCCTCTTTTTTTAAAAATTTTTTTCATTTAAAGAGGAAAAAAAACACATAAAAGGTAGAGATGATACAGAATTTCAAAAAAAAGATAAATAGTAACAAATCATTAATTAATAAATTACATATTGTCCTCTTAGAAATAGTTGTTCAAGTTGCAAAATTAAAGCATACAGAGTAGATAGTCAAACAGTGAGAGTGTAAACAGCATGCATACATGAGTCTCTACATGTATTTCTATCCTTTCTGTATTAGAGGGAAAAACAAAACCTAGCAAGACAAAGCAAAACAAATTCCTATAAAAACATGAAACCAAAAAGTCATATAAAACCACAGTACAAGGTGATCTACAATGGTTGCTGTGTTGTTTCTTATTATCTTCAATAGAATGTCTATATCATCAGGCAAAATTGAATATAGCAGTATAATTGAATATAGCAGTACATAACAATATTAGCTAAAAAAAACATTGTAGACAGTATAAAACTTCAAAGGCAGTTAATAATCAAACCAGAGTGGATATTCTAGTGAATCTTGTCATTTTCATTGCAGTTGCCTATAGTCTCAGACTTGATACTAACAATCATAACAGCTTTGAATAAAATCTATCAATACAAAACAGAGATCTAACAAACCAGGTTCGATTACGATCAGTCATGGTAAAACAGTGTAGACTATACAGAGCTTTAGATTAAGTTAATAGGAAATTAAGGATGATTACCATACTATATCCTGCTATTTTCGGGATAACTGTCTGTGCTCTCAAATCTAGTACAGGTAGAATGACTGGAACAGAATATAATCCATCTAAACAGAGTGGTGTGTGTAATGTGGGTTTTAAATCCTGGTGCACTATTAACAATATAGTGTGTCAAGGCCATCTATGTTAGAGATTCTAGCCATCCTTCTCTGCCTCATTTCTGCTATGCTATTTTTCTGCCTTTGTTTATCTACTTTTTTCCTTCATTCTACTGCATGCCCCACTCATTGAGGCCTTTCTGCCACTGTTCCTAAAAACCTGGCATTTTTTTTCTCTCTCTAGAATGTCCTTCAGTATTCTCTGTAGGGTTGGATTGGTGGTCACAAATTCCTCCAGTTTCTCTTTGTCATGGAAGCATCTTGTTTTTCCATTAATTTCTAGTGACAGTTTTGCAGGGTACATCAATCTGGGCTGGAGGTTATTTTCTTTCAGGGCTTGGAATACTTCACTTCAAGCTCTTCTTGATCTGATGGTCTGTGTTGAGAAGTCTGCCATGATCTTGATGGGTTTTCCTTTATAGGTAATTTGTTTCTTTTCTCTGACAGTTTTTATATTCTGTTTTTATATTGAATTTCTGGTGTCTTGATTATTATATGTCTGGGTGTAGCTCTGTTTTAGTTGTAGGTGGCTGGAGTTCTGTACGCCTCACATAACTGAATGCCATTTTCTTTTCCCATGCTTGGGAAATTTTCCTTAATTATTTCCATGAATAGCTTTTGTAATTCGCCTGTTTTTATTCCTGCTTCTTTATTCACATTTCTTATTCTTAAATTATAGATTCTTTTGTCATTGTCTAGCCTTTGTATTGTTACTGCCTGTTTCCTTGCTATTTTTAAGAGATCTTTCCTTTCACGATCACACACTGCAAACTTGTCTTCAAGTTTTGATAGTCTATCCTTAGTTTCTTTTAAGGAGCTTTGCCAGCTTTCAATGGAATTTTTAATTTCCTGGTAATCTCTTTGAATCTGCTTCATGTATTCTATATTTTCTGTATATTCTTTATTGAATGTTTCTCTCCTTTTTTTGTGTTCCTCCCTTCTTCCATCTATGTCTTCCTGAGAGATGCTTAACATTTCTTTTATTACTCTATTCATATCTTGCTTTACCTGATTTAATATTTCAGTTTTGAGCTTGTCTACAAGGTCCTGAAGAAATCACTTAATGTCTATTGAAGCCATGTCTGATGTTGCAAGTTTGCTGTCCTCAGTCTCCCTGTTTTTCCCTCTCCTGGATCAGTGCTCTCAGGCTTCTGGGCTGGGGGCTTCCTCTTGCCTCTCTCTCCTATCATGGTTCTGGCTTCCTCCACACAGGTTACAGTGCAGGTCCCAGCCCCCTTCCCTGTTGGCCATGTTTCCTCTGAAGCACGCTGGCGAGGGATCTCCACCCTGTCCTGACTGCTCTTGTCACTTAGGTGTAAGCAGTGGCTGCATATGCCTGCCCCTCCCCACCAGGCCAGCCAAACTTCAGAGGCCTTCACCAGGTTAGTGCATGCTAGGTGCTCGATTTGGGATGGCTCATTGGGTCCCAGTCAGGGGCATGACCCAACCCAAGCAAATCCCACAAATCTGCTCTGGGGAGGGAGCAACCAACTGAAGTCAGTCACTCCCAGTTCAGGCTCCTCCTACCAGATTCCAACATGTTGCCCATTTGGTTGCACCCTTCCCATGAGGGGGTCTCATTCCCAGCACTGACCATGGATTAATGAAGGTCCCTTTGCCAGCTCTGCTCTCTGTTGGGCTCACCAACCCCTGACTTCAGCACAGCTGAGGCTCTTGTGAGTGGCGGTGAGAACAAGTTTGGGCAGCTCTACTGGCCAGCACAAATTTGAGAATTCAGGCTGGCGCAAAACTTGGTGGGTTGCAGTGAAAAGCCATGTCCGGTAATTTTAGCTATTCCAATTGTAGCCCTGAGACTGCGTGTTTGAAGAGCTTTTTTACATTTTAATTTCTTCCTGTGTCAAGAGGATCCATCTCCCACTGTCTGGGTCTCTCCAGGATGTTTTATTCTGGCACATGAGTTGTTTCTCCTTGGAGGCTTTGTATTTTGTTGCTCACTAGTAGGCCATCTTTAGCTCCTCAAATCTCTCATCTCTTGACAGCCTCATGGAAGCAGCAGTACTTCTGCTCACAGAAGCTTTTTCTGCATCTTTCATGGATTTCCGTTCTGTAACAGGAGGCAAAATGCTGTGCTAGAAATGTTTTCCCTTAGCTTGTTTTTGTCTTTTGGAGGATGCCATTAAAGGCCGTGACTGAGACGGCTTTAATTCCTCAAAGCAAAACAGTCTTGCAAGGGGAATGCTGGCATCTGGAGAAGGCTTCTCTTTGTTTAGCATGAGCAGCCATTCCATTGACCCTGCATCTCCCCATGGGGAGGCACCGAGGAATGTGGGTGCAGTAAAGGTCTCTAGCACACAACTCCCACCCATGCACAGAAATTCCGCAGTCTTTTGGTATGTGTGGAAGTGTCTATGTGGAGATTCATGACATCTCCAGTTTGGGAAGAAAGCTTTATGGAAACACGGGATTAGATATGGAAGAGTAAGATGGAGCAGTGCAGGTATTTGATTACAGAAACCTTTTTAAACTAGCTAGACCAGAGAGTGCAGGAATCTCCTGCCTGTGGGTTAGATGGTCCATTTCTCCTGGCCCCGGGAGACTGGGCCAGGATGTCTGGAGCTCTGTGTGGGCACTGGTGGTTCTGTGTCCTCTCCCTGCTTGCAGCCTGGCTCCCCCAAAGCTGCTCTGTGAGAGTCTATGCTGCCTAAAACAAAGCCCTTCTTCCATCCGGTGTGGCTCCCAGCTCAGCCTTGGCTAGCGAGGATTGCTGCGCTCAGAACACCCCACACTGACCCCAGGATGAGTCAGTACAGTGCTGGGTGAGCTGTCCGGTCCCCTTTGTCTTTTGTGGTGGCTTGTCCTGGATGGTCCTGTGGAAAAATTCCTTACCCAAGACCTCAGGTTGCTGTTCGAGGCTGGGTCAGACATGTTGGTTAGCTCCACTGGGCTGCTGGTCCTGCCCACGGGAATGCAGCACCTTCCTGCTCTTCTGGGCGAGCCACGCCTGTCTTTTGCAGCCTCGCAGATGCCCCAGGCTGATTCTGTGTTTAATCGCAGAAGAAGGTCAGACCTAAATGTCACCCTCCCTTCTGTGGCTGCTCTGAAAGTGGAGTTGCTGTCTTCAGAGAAGGGGCATCAAGGTCTTTGTTCCTGAGATGGATGGCGCTCAGCCAAGGTCCCTGGAGCAAAGCATTGAGGAAAGACGCCCGACTGAGCAAGGCGTTCAGAGGAGTGTGGCTCCGGGCATCTGCTCCAGGACCCTGGGAATATTTATCCTGATCTGTGGCCTTTTGTTTTCTGTGCTGGGAGGAAGAGATTTGGGTAGCGTAACGCCAGGAACCTGCTTTAACAACCTCAGCCTGGGTTCTCTGCAGGGAGTTACAGGGTGCTTCTGCTTGTTCCTGCCTTTACTCCTAACTTTGTTTTTCTAACAGCAAATCTTTCAGAAATGTCCAGCTGCACAGTGCACAGTGAAGAGCTATTTAACAGCTGCCCACTGCTGTGACAGCTCCAGCTTGCGGCCTGAAGATGGATTGGTTTTGTTTTGTTTTGTTTTTGAAAACATTTTGTGTTTTAGCAGCATCCAGTTGCTTTTATTTTTGATTTTTTTAAAAAGACTTCTCTCCTTCTTTGTGAAATCTCTCAGGGAGACTGCCGGCAGACACTGACCTTGGGAGAAGGGTGCTCTGGCCACCGTCCCAGCTCTGCCTGTGTGCCAGGTCACTCCACCCCTGCTATCTGCTGCCCTGGTCTTGAGGGTTGGCTCAGCGGGCAGTAGTCGCCCTTCTGGGCTGCTGTCTGTGGGTGCTGGCGAGGCTTGGCTGGGCAGAGTGGGCCTCACAGGTGCAGCCAAGATGCCAGGCCCTGGTTACTAGGCAGTAGCTGGTGCTGGCAGATCCAGGAGGTGGAAAGACTGGGCCACAGCAAGCACAGTGCCCATGTGGAAGGTAGTGAGACCACACATGAGAGACTGGCGCGAGCTGGAGTCTCATGCATAGGGATGAGCTTTGACAGTTGGCTTAGGGCTGAGTTTGGAGGGACCTGCATTTTCTGTAGTGCAGACAGGCCAGATGGGAGGGACTACAGGAAGACATGCAGGGCAGGAAGCGTGGAGAAGAGCAACATTGTGGAGCTCAGGATGTGTGCAGGACACTCTAGTTTTCCACAGGAGCCATACACTGCATTAGCTCTGTGCCCAGGGAAAGGCACAAGGTCAGGTCAAGATTCTAAATCTTGACCACAGGGTAGCAGTGTAGACAGGAAGATGTGGGACCCAGAGGGCCCCCAAGCACCTGCCCAGGCTTAGCACAGGTCTGCAGGAGGGGCTGAGTCTTACAGGATGGGCAGGAAGTGTCCACATGAGCCTTTGGTCAGGAGAGGGTGAGCCCCGTCCACTGCGGCTCTGCCGTGAAAGGCTGGCTCCCTCTCGGCATTGCCCACGTGCTGTGCTGCAGGCAGAGGCATGGTCAGGCTCTCAGAACCCAGGGTCCAAGGAACCTTTTTTCTTCAACCTTTACTCAGCATCTCAAACAGAGAAGTTCATATTTGAAATGGTAATAACCAGTGTAACTGTGCTGTCTGCTAGATATTTTACACTTGACCTGGCTATCGAGAGGGTGCTGTTACCTCCACTTACCACAAATGAAAGTGAGGAGATGGATACGAACCACAAACAGCAGGGTGAAATTCCAGACTCAGGCCATGCCATGCTGGAACTCATGCTTCAGGCTGCACAAGGCGAGGGAGGAACAATTCATGCTCTTAACTACTGTATTAGATTCCCTGTCATCACGATTTTACACACACCCAGAAATAAATTGGCAATTTAAAAAATCTGAAATGCTTTGGTTTTAATCTTCCCACGTTACCTTCTGATTTAATACATCTCTGGATTGTCTACATTACTGAATGGAACAGTTGTTTTAGACAGTCAGTGAGAGGAATTTGAACTGCCTTCCCCAGATTTGCCCCTCAAAACTGTGCTTCTCAAAAGAAATAAATGAACATCTAACGGGCACCATCATCACTGTTCACTAGTTACCATGACCTGAGAAACGCGCTGAGCCTGTCGCCTGGACCTCACACACGCTCGCTGGTGGGCCTGATTTCCCGTTAATGCCACTTAGACCTGAAAATGTAAAAGTGCAGGCTAGACAGAAGGAAGGAAGTTGCTAGACATAGTCTTATTTCACAGGTATAATTGTCCTGACTGGTTGGAAGCCTCTGAAGATTAACAATGTGGCCCAAAGCTTTTAAAAATGGTGCGATCCCCTCCCAAACCCTTCCTGTCTTACTTCCTGGGATGAACTTTCTCAGGACTCACGGGGTTGTGGCTATGGTTTGTCTGTCTTCTTGGCAAGGGGAGCAGGTTCCTCTGGTCACATGCAGAGGGAACCCTGTGCTTCAGGAATACTGAGCACTGGTGATCTCCTCTTGACTCAGCATGGACGGAGTCCTCTGCGTGCAAAACTGAAGCTCTGATGTGCTGCCTGGGGTGAACAGAAGCGATAGAAGTTTGGAGTGAAGGGTTTGTGGGTGCTGTCTGGATGGAGGGGCCACAGGGGCAGCGGGGCAGTGGTGGGCAGTGCTCCTACTCCTGTCCAGCTATGGAAACCGAGCTTAGCATCGGGAGCAGACACCTCCTTATAAACAAGGCTAACTTAGCTGGGAAATTTTGTTTTATATTTTTCCTGAAATTTTAAGACAAAAACCCTATCAAAAGTATTTTTACAGAATTTTTACAGAATATTAATGCCTTCTATTTGCCTAATGACTAGTGCACCAAGCACTGTGCTAGACATCAGCCTCTAAAACAAGGAGGGAAAGGTTATTGCCTCAGGAAACTGATTTATTAGATCATCTTGTTCAATATTATCAATAATCTGAGTAGCTGTTGTCACACTAACAAGCATGATCCGAGGAAGTCGAGGCTCCTAGAGTTTAGATGACTTGTCTAATCTCTACAGATGAACAACAGAAGAGCCAATTTGAAATCTGTTTACTTAGCTTCAGTGTCTTAACAATTACTATATAAGTAATTACTTAACAATTACTATATAAGTATAGTAATCTCTATAAATAGGGAATATACCAGGTGGTGAAGAATATACAGTGAAGAATTGGTCAAGGCTAGGGATGTACATTTATTAATCAAACAAATATTCATACAACATCACATGTGATCTGTGTGCTGCCTGCTGAAAAAGTAACATCATAACAGTAACAATAGCTAACTCTCCTCCAGGGGCCAATACTAGTCTAAATCTTACATCAGTATTGTGGAGTGGTTATTATTTTTTACATTATTTTAAAAAATGGAAGTTAAATTTCAGCCACTTGCTCAATGTCCGTGAATTGGTAAGTAGTAAAATCAAGGTTCAGGAAGGTCATAATTCAAGTTCTTAAATGTCAAGTGAATGAACAGCAGGAAGTGACAATACACATATAAATAGCATAAAGACATGGAATAGCATAAAGATGACAGCAGGGTATGACATCATAGACATAGACTATCATAAAGATGAACACTGGAAAGTGACTTCAGAGACCTGGAAGGAGAATATTGGACAGCAGGAAGTGACATCACAGGCTGGAAAGGAGAATATTAGGCAATAGGAAGTGATGTTATTGACACAGAATATCATAAAGTTGCACAGGAAGAAATGACGTCGCTGACCTATAAGGAGACCATTGGGCAGCAGGAAGTGGTATCACGGTCTTGGAAGAGGAATGCGGAGCTGCGAGGAACAGGGAATGGCCAGCATAAGAGGCGAGCCCTCGGTCTGATTCGCAGATTACTCCAGGCTGTTACCAGAAAGCAAACAGGCCCATCGAGGGCTGTGTGCAGTGCAGACCCCAAGACCCCAACTTGGCCAAGGTTTAGGTTTATTTTATATACCACAAGCTTTGGTCAAGATAGCTTAAGCCACAAGCTCTGTGTCCAACAGTGGTGACAGATTCTTGTAACATGCCACTCCTCAAATAAGCATCTAGGATATTATGACGGCACCTGAAGCTGCTTGTGATGGGAGCTCCTCACGGCCACTTGAAAGCAGAACAACCTGCCTCGCAGGATGAGGTGGAGAATCACTCACGGCCACTGAGGAGCTATGCTGACTTCGGGCAGTGTTGCATTCAGAGGCTTCAAGATGCTGTGGAAGCACGTCTTGCATCTTCTCCATCCTTTTCTTCTGCTTTGCTCTGGCGAAGACAATTCCCAGGCTTGCTCAGGCCTTGGTACTCACGACCGGTGTGTGTGTGGTGGATCACGGCCCTTCCTTCTTCCTGTGCTCACAGTGATGCACCATGAGGGTGCTGGGTGACCAGGCGCACAGTGTGGCCTGGACTGCAGGCAAGGGGATTCTGACTGGCAAAGAGGAGCCTGACCTTCGTGGCCCACCATGATAACAGGGTACCGTTGCACGGTGAAAGATACCCAGTCCTCAAAGTGAAAAGGAGGCTGGATAGACAAAAATGACAGATGTGCTCTGGACAGTGCAGCTGTCTGCTTCGGACAGCGCAGCTGTCTGCACGCTGTGACCGGCATGGAAGGAAGCCCACACTCTCACTGTCTCCCTGCGTGGCCTTTCTTGGACACACATTCCATTGTTCCTCTCTTAGGCTAAGGCACGGAGAGTCCCCTTTCTCCTGAGGCAGCGTTCATTTAGGTAGTCCAGGCTTGAACTCACTCTGAACCCACGCTGGCCCTGCCTTGGCCGTCAGGGGCTGGGATCACAGCTGTGCACCACTGTGCCTGACAAAAGCCCTTTGTAAAGCACGAAGTATGTCAAATGTCAAATGCAGAAGGCCGGAGCATTACCCTTCATCTCCCTCATTAACCATTTACTAGAAAAGAGCTTTGCAGACTGCAGCTTCGTTATTCAGTCCTGCCCAGGGCAGGCTCTGCGGAATGCCTGCTTCTGAAATGGCGGGTTCAGTGAGCAGTTTAGGGGAGACCCGACTGACCTGACCTTGAGGAGATTAATCCTGCTCTGTGGATGCCTCACCTAGAGGACACAGTGACTCAGAGCCTGGCTGCGTCCCATGCCTCAGTGCTGGGGCAGCTTGTGTGTGTGTGTGTGTGGGTGTGTATGTGTGTGTGTGTGTGTGTGTGTGTGGATGGGGCTGCCCTGGAGCTAGCGGTGTTCCCGAGTCGTCTCATTTAATCCTCACAAGAGCCCCCTGGGCGTGCTGTTATTATCTCGCTCTTATGACGGAGGAAACTTAAGTAACGTGGCTGAGGCCATGTGGGTGCTCACCTGTGGCACAGGCTCTGGTGCAGGTGTCTGGCCTCCCCGCCTCCCTGCTCACCTGGCTGCAGGGACGCAGATGGTGTGGGGGGAATGTGGCCACCTGGCAGGGGTCCACAGAGATAATGTCCAGTGTCCTTCCAACTCGAGCCTAGACCCCTCGGGGCTGCCGAGGTCATTTGGGAGGCTGCTATCCCTTCTTTCCCCAAGTGTCCCACCCCCTTCCCAGTCCCTCCCCAGTCACTGGTGTTTCTGTGTGCTGCAAGCTCCATTTGGGGCATCTTTGGGCATGCGAAGGTCACTCTCCCGACAGGAAGCAGGTAAGGAGAATCCCTAACAGCTGGTCATCAGTGCCAACCAGGGCAGGAGCCGGCTCCACCAGCTGCGCGTGGGACAACCAGACCCTGGGTCAGAATGCCACAGGACAGGTGACGTTTGCCCTGCACCCCTGCCCACTCTTGGTGCTACTAATAGAGTTAGGGAGAGCTTCGCTGAATAAAAACAAAGAAACTATGAGACGATAGGTTATAGTATATTGACCTAGGGAATCTGGCTAGAAGCCCTAAAACTAGCATCCCCTAAAAACCACACCCCAGTTTTCATGTTAACACCTCCTGTGTTTTCTAGGAGGCTACCTACACCTGTCCACACTCCGATCTTTCACTTAAATCTGGAATCCTGGAAATGGCAGGTGGTTTGATGTCATACTTAAGAAGGGCCCCTCCCCCTTCTTGTCAAGCAGGCACCTGAGGTGCAGACCCCCACCCCCCACAGGGCTCAGGGTGGGCCAAGGGTTGCATCATACTGGTCTGAGGAAATGCCTACCACAACCTTGGGGAGTGTTTAGGTCCTTATTAGATCCCTACCTCACTACACACACACACACACACACACACACACACTCACGATACCGCCATACCCAGTGAAATTCAGCATTTTAAATTTTTCATGGCAGTTCTGTGCATAACAAAAAATCAAATAATGCATGAAGAATTGATAAATTTGATACAACAATGAAAACTTTAAAAGAAAAGAATCAATAAAGAAAGACAAAGACAGTAACTAAATGATAGCATCTTTCTGGAACAGGCAAAAGTAAGGGCAGCAAGTCACAAAGCTAACAGACAGGTGACTCTGGTGTAAGAACAAGTGGGTGGAAGCCCGCTCGGCGAGGCAGATCTGGACTGTCACAGCCGTGGGGTCAGCTGTCCGCTGGGACGAGGGCCGGGCCTGTGCTGGGATGGAGAAGCCGCTGCCTCCTGAGCTGCTGTTTCAGATGAGGCCCCAGAGAAGACCCAGGAGCAGCTGGGGCCCCAGGGTGCCCTGACCCAAGCTGTCCCGAGTCCCAGCAGAGACTGCCCTCGTGAAACCCTCTTGCCATCTCAGATTGCTGCTGGCCGCTCCGGGCAGGTGATGTGTGAAGAAGCACAGCCTGGAGCTGAGCATGCTGGGAGCCACCCAGCCCGCCGCTGACCTGGGGTCCTTCTGGTGAGTCTCCCCTCTCAGCTCCCTGTGAGTTCTCAGGGAGACGCTGTCTCGGGGCTGCCCCTCGTGTGCTCTTCAACTGTTCAAGGAGCAGCCCTGCTTCCTTCCCGGATCCGAGGCTGTGCGGGGCAGTTCTTCCCCTTCTGGGGGAGCCCAGGTGCTGGGCACTGTACTGTTCAGGCATCCATGATGCTGCACAGAGCTCGGAGGTGCTGTGGGCACCCAGGGACTGTTGCATAACTCCCTGGAACCTCTTTCCCTGGAGAGCCTAAGCTGGGGTGCTGTTGGAGCCGAGCCTGCTGAGGCTCCATGGGGGACACTGTGCCACCTGGATTGTGTGGTGGACGCAGGTGGCAGAGGGTTCGCACCGAGGGGTGATCAGGGTCAGGTACCAGCACACTCACCTCATCTGGATGTCTCCACCCTAGCTCCAGACTTACGGCTTGCTGCATTTTCCCAAAGTCTACTGACACCACCCCAGGTCAGGGTCTGTCTTGGTTACTTTTCTCTCATTGCTGTGACAAAATACCTGACACCCAAAATGAAGGATGGAAATGTTTATTGGGGTCACAGTTTGTGGAGAAGCACTGGTGGCTGCTGGTTTCTGCTTTCCCTTCCTGGGGGGCCACCAGTGCTGTCACAGACCCTGCTGGTGACCTCCCAAAGGCCCCGCCTCTGAGACCCATACAGTAGGGATTCAGGACTAAGCTTCCAAGACAGGAACTCAGGGGACACAGCTGAGCCACCGACCACAAGCGCGCTTCCTAGAGAGTCAGCGCACTGCACAGCTCTTGTAGAAACGGTGGAGACATCAGCTAAGGTTAATAACATCAGCAAGAAGGAAAGTCTGGAGGGGGAATTGGAGGAGCAGGCGGCAGGGAAAGAGGCCACAACAAGAAGCGAGGTGTGTTCCGTGCGTGTCCCCACTCCTGAGCATGACCGTGAAATACATATGCTGCAAGAAGCAGTAAGCAAGACAGTGCGGGTCCCCAAAAAAGGGCGAGGCCTCGTTCAGCAGCCCCGCGGTCTCTGGAGAGTTGGACAAAGGTAAGAGTTCTGGTCGTGGGGTAGCGTCCGAGGTTGGCGAGGTCGGGGCGCAGGAGCAGCACACGGGAGGGAGAGGCTGCCAAGCAGGGTGCTGCTGGGGTAGCTGCTGGGCGTCCGGCCAGAAGTAAAAGGAAGTTGTGAGGGTTTGTTCTGTCTCTGCCTCTGTCTCTCTGTCTCTGTCTCTTTCTCTCTGTCTCTCTCTCTGTCTCCTCTGTCTCTTTCTTCTTTCACCTTTCTTTCTGCACTGGGGATCACGCTCTCCAGGATGCATTATAATTGAGCTACTTACCCTGCCCTTTTTATTTCCAGATAGAGTTATGGCTAAGTTGCCCAGGCTGGGCTTGACTTTGCAGCCTTCCTGCCTCAGCCTCCCAGGCAATTGGGATTACAGGAGTGTCCCTGCACCCAGCACATCTTTTCTTAATGAGTTTCTGTGTTGGAAACGAGCAGGAAAGGGCTAAGTTTTCAATCTCACACAGCTGCCCCATAAATCTGTCAGTTAGTGGGTCCTTACGCTGAACCCCGACAGCTAGATTTGTCAAAAACAAAAAAAGTACTTTATTGTTGCTAAGAAAACAAAATTCACAACGAGTTGTAAGAATTGATTTTTGTAAAATATGTACAAATGTCAGCCTACCACCAAACATGCTCCCAGAGCACCCCGAGTAATCTCAGCAGAGCCGGAACCTGAGCGCCGTCTCCTTCGGAAAATTTATTTTTTCCTTACAGGAGCACAACTTTGATTGCATCGTGAAGGCAATAACACAGCGTTATTTGTCTGAGAAAATATGCATCAGAAATAATTGAACGGCACATGCTTCTGCTACAAATCATAGTGCGGAGCGGCACAAAAGGAGGCCCTGCGCCCCAGAGCACCTGTGCCACCCGGGCCTGAGTGCAGCTCCGGGTGCCGGGCTGGAGAGCACCGTGCGAGCTCTGCTCTGAGGACCAGGATGGGAGGCAGCGGAGGAAGAGGCTTCCCAAGGCCGTAGCGGGGGTGCGGGGGGACCAGAGCCTGGGCCTCCAGCTCCCCATCAGTGTTACCTTTGTCTTGCAGGTGAAGCTGGAGTCCAGCAGGGACACGGGCCGGGAAGCCAGTGAGAGACACCTCTGCTCATCCGTTGGTTTTCGCTTTACTCTTCTTGAAACGTATTAGGTCCATACCTTTTAAAGCTGGTTGTGATAGAATAAAGTGTCTCCTTTCCCTTGCTTGGCCTCTTTCCCTTGCTGGGATGCACAGGTGAGCAAGGGGAGCAGAGGGAGTTAGGTCTCGGCCGTGGGTATTTATTCGATTACATTCATTCATTCCAAGTTGTTGTTTGGGGAAAAATCGAATTGTTATTTTCTGGGTGATTTTATTTCTCTGATGAGTGGGAGGGACATTTACTTACATCAGTAAAATGTAAAGTTCTACCTGCTGCATCTTATGGGGGCCAATGTCGCCCACAGAAAGGACCTGATCCGCTAATCCGTGTTATAGACAAGGACAGAGTTCCTAATCAGCAATAATTTATTCCAAGTCAGTGCGTGCAGAAGAGTCCAAGGGCTGCTTTTGTTCCTTTCTAAGTTTAGTATTTAAATGTCTCCCCTCCCTCTGTCTTACCTTTTCACCAGCGCCCCTGTTTTGCCTCTTTTATTATCATGGGAGCTGCAAATATTTATTTTTCGTACTGCAGTCTCAGAATGAGAAATGGCATTCAGGGCGGTGTTCAGGAGTTCACTTCGCATAAGAATGAGATCTATTTTAGATGCCACTGCAGGGCTACAGCACATACAGGCTGGAAGGACTTACTTCAGGAAACTTGGCTGCCTGCGTGAGGCAAACCCTGATTGCTGAACTGCAGGTACAGCCGGGACCTGCACAGGACAGTGCCTTTTTCAGCCCCGCCCCCAGCCAGGGCCATTGGCAGTCACAGCCTGGGGACTCAGGCCTCCAAGGTCTACATTTCCCTGTTTTCAGGACAGCCTGGTGTGGAGTTATAAATGGGATAATGGCTCTTTTAGGGGCAAAGAAAGCTTCTCCCCTTGTTTTCTTGACAGTTTTTAAGAAGGGGGCTCAATAATAAAGATTAGAATTTCATTTTTCTCTTTCTGAATAATGCTGAATATAATTTATAAGAGGCAGAGTTGCACATTAGCATCTACTTACTGATTTCTGAAAATTTATTCAAAATAGGATTTGAAGGAGGAGGAAGGCAAGCTAAGTATGAAACACTGTGTGCTGGGCGAGTGGAAGCGAACCGCTCAGTGTAATTTCAGAACAATTACTGCAGCTTACAAGAGACAGGGTGCTGCTGTCATCCGACCTCACTCCTTTCTGGTCTGCAGGTTTCCTCCAGTGGCCTCCACTTAAGCTTTGGGCTGGAACGCAGTCTACACAGCACAAATAAGTCTGTGTGTGTTTGGCAGCCAGGTCAAGAGACAGAGCAAAGCAAGTTTCCCACAACGCCCTGGCTGCCCCGCCCTGGTGAGCTGGCCCTGCTGGGTTCTGGGATGGGCTGGTGGTTTTCTGGATTCCAGTTGATCTGTGGCTTTCTGGACTCCATTCCATCTGTGGCTTTTTGGATTCTGGATGATTGGTGGATTCCATCCCTGCAGAGCAAAGACCCTGTGCTGGGCTCTGGACTGAGGCACCTTTGCTCGCACTGTAATGATGGCGAGGGGTTCAGTATCCTGCACTCTGCGTCCGTCCGTCTGTCCGAGGGGTTAGCAGCTTAGTTTTGAGCCCTCCGAGGCCTGGGGCCTCGCCCTTCACAGGAGGTTTAAGGGCTGAGACCCGGCTCTGTTTCTCCTGCAGAGAGGAAGCAGGGTGATGCTTCAGGGCCTCTTCACAGCTGCAAGTTGCCAGCGAGGTGCATGGCGATCTCCTGGGGTTCCCTTTGCGGCAGGCTGAGTACATCCCAGAAAGCCCCCTGCAGAGTCTCCTGCAAGATATGAACCCCAACAAGCACAGCGGGGTCCCTGGAGGCCTGGTCTCAGTGACTATGGGCAAAATAAGTGAAAAGACAACCACACAGAAGCACACAGTCACTAAATGACTTAAAATGAGGAATAAGAAGAAAAATTTCAGTAAAGAACAGTCACATTATGCATATGGAGATCAGAGGTACCCAGAGCCCTGTCAGAACTGTGAAAGTGGAAACTGCAGACAGAGATGCCTGCAAAGCATCGGGGGGCAGGGAAAGAGCCGTGAGTCTAGGCTTGTTTTCCAGTGGAACAGCTTTCAAAATGAAGGTTGTCATAAGACCATTGCAAAGTGAGACTCTTCATTTCCAGCATAAGAAATACAACAGAAAGACTCAGAGGAGTAAGACAGACACCGGACAGCAAGGCAGAAGGCACCAACCCCGAGAGAAGGCGACGCCTATGCCAGGAAACTGTGCTGCTGAAGACTTCAGAAGTTAAAGAAGGGGATTTGGACTCTCATACAAGTCCTAGAAATGAGAAGCATGTAGGAAACACAAAGGGCTTTTGTTATTTTTCACTCAATTTATTCATAAAATAGAAATATATGTTGTACTACACACATGCCATATATTCACAGCACATACAAAAACAGAAGATAAAATACCAACCCACAGCTTGGAAGCAGTAAAAAGGAAGTGTATAGTGTGCAAAGTGGTATTTTAGGTAAACTATTATCCCGAGAGTGCATCTTACAACCCCTAGGGGACCATTACCTATTAAGAGTTAATAAGCTGATTAATAATGACTATGAAAAGCCATCCTGAAATAACACAAAGTTTAAAACTTCAAATAGACCAAAGGACACAAGAAAGAGGAAAAACTAAAGGGCGAACAAGTCAGCGTATCCTTTCCAGAGTAGTAGATGAGAAAAGGAGTAAGTTTTTCCAGAGGCCTCGGCGGGAGCCTGTGTGTATCTGCGCCCAGGAACAAATCTATAGGAACAGGACCAGGAAGTAGCAGAACTGCAAACAGACAACAATAACAACAAAACAACAGAACAGCAGGCCAGGTGAGTCCTCAGGGCTACCTAGAAAAATTCAGCTCCTTTTTCAGCAACTGCTACAACTATTAGAAAATAGTAAGGACACAGAGCCTGAACGAGGTAATTAACAAATCACACCTCACTGATGTTGCAGGAAATTCCACTGCAGATTAGGTGTTTTAATGAAATGGAGAAAGGCCAAGATAGGCTGGATTCTGGGCCATGAAACAGTATTTAAAATTTTTTTTGAAAAAGTAACATTAGCTAAGAGATCAGCTTGTCACACAGCTCAGCTAGAAAAGTCAAAAGATAAATAAAATAGTTAGAAATTAAATCATATTTCCTAAATACCTCACAAGTCAATAAAGACACCAAAGGGGAAAGGACAGATTATTCTAAATTGAATGAAAATGAATCACGACTATCTCAAATATTTAAATATCTCAAATAGTTAAAACAGTGCTCAGGGCAAAATTTGTGCCATTAAATGAGAGATTGGGGGAAACAGTTCTATCTTATGGGACTAGAAAAAGAAGAGCAAATTATACTGGAAGCAACATATACTAGGGTGTCATAGTGAATGAGTTCAGTGAAATAATAAACTGTAACAGCAGAAGTAGCAACGAGATAGATACTTTTGAGCAGATTAATAAAACTGATGAAAGTCTTCTGGAATTATCGAAATAAAAAAGACAATATAAGAGCTGAAGTGAGGAACATGAGAACTGCAGACATTAGCAACTTGGTGGGAAGGTATTGTAGATCATTTGATGTCAAGGAATTAAAAATCTTAGAAGACACGAAAAGTCCCTTTGAAACACACGGACAGCGGCATCAGACTCGGGGGGATCTGATGTGCCAGCTGCAAGCCTCCCCGGGGCTGGGCTGGTCCAGGGGTCTCTGGGCACTTTGTACTGAGAATGTGCAGGATGCCACAAAGCCCAGCGTTTGATACCAAACCAGGCAAAACCATTTCAAGAAAAGACAAAGCGCAAACTAATATTCCTTACAGAGTAACAGCAAATGCTGTTAAAATGTCAGCACATCAGAGGAGCGAGAGTTCTAAAATGTTAATATATAGAGACCTAGTGAGGTTATTCCAGGAACACGGGGTCAGCAGAACAACAGATTATCAGTGTGATTTACAGTGGTTCGTAACAGTGAAGCTCTCAGTAAACTAGTCAGAAAATTTTCCTAAGGTAACAAGGAACACTTTGCAAACTCTTCAGCTAACATTTTATATAATGTTAAAAATTGATTGTTTTCTTTTCAGGATAGAGGTCAAGGTAAGGATTTTCATTCTCACCATTTCATTTATAGCTTTATTATGTTGTAGGTCTTAGCAAATGATATAAATCAGGAAAGATACATGAGAGACGTATCGATTAGAAAGGAAGATATAAAACTGCCTTTATTCACAGGTAGCATAATCATCCACACAGAAATTAATAGGACAGCTTCAAAAGGGCCACTAAACTAAGTGAATTTAACAAGATCACAAAATTCAAGGTCAACATGTAAAATCATTATATATGGATAATATATATATATGTATAATAACAATAAGACACATATCTTATATATCAAATTATTGCTATCATATATATATATAAATATAATTTATAGTATCAGCCAGAACAAGACATTTATTAGTAAATTAACACATTTCCAGCACTGTGACCTATTTCAGGAGACACAGGGAAGGCGTCTGTCTGGGAATCCTCATATCCTGTGTTTACTCACTGAGTTTCAAGAGAAACAATTGAGAACATTTTCTTTAGTTCTGTGGGTTTTCTTTTCACTTTACTGATTGTGTTTTCTGAAGCAAAAATATGCAGCAGTGACGAAGTTTAACTTGTCCATGTTTCCTGGTCGCTCGTGCCTTTGGTGTCACACCAAGACATCACCGCCTAATCCACGGCGACGCTGATGGATCCTTGTGCTTTATTCTCAGAAGTTTATTCTTGCATTGAGGTCCTCAGTGCTTTTTGAGTTAATTTTTTATATGGTAAAAGTTTGCAGCCCTTGGAAAGATATCCCTTGCTCTTGGTTAAGAAGAACCAACATTGTGAAAATGGCCAAAACTGTTATACAGATTTAATACAATCCCAATCAAAATACCATTAGCACACCTTGAAGATCTAGAGAAAACATCCCTAAAATTCATTTGGAAACAGAAGAAACCTAGAATAACAAAGGCAATTCTGAGCAACAAAGGTAAGGCAGAAGGCATTTCAATTCCTGACTTGAAATTATACTACAAAGCTACAGTGATAAAACCAGCATGGTACTGGCAAATAAATAGATCTGAGGATCAATGGAATAGATTAGAAGATTCAAACATAACTAAAAAGACACTCAGCCACCTGATATTTGACAAAGGGGCTAAACATGTTCAATGGAAGAAGGATAGTCTCTTTAATAAATGGTGTTAGAAAAACTGGATTTCCACATGCTGAAGACTGAATCTAGACCCATGGCTATCACAATGCACAAAACTAAAGTCTACTGGAAGACAGACTGAAATCTTTGAGATGTAGGGGTAGGCAAAGAGTTCATGAACAAAACGCAAACCGCATGGGAAACATTTCAAAGAATCAACAATTGGGATCTCATATTATTACAAAGATTTTGCACTTCAAAAGAAATCACCAACAAAGTGAAAAGAAAACCCACAGAATGGGAAAGAATTTTAGCCAGCAACCCCTCAGACAAAGGACTTATATCTAGAACATATAAAGAGACATCAGGCCTCCCGAATTCAAAGACCCTCTCCAAAAATGGGCATCTGAGATAATACACTTTTCTCAGATGAAGACATACAAATGGCAAATAAATACATGAAGAAATGTTCACTATCACTGCTCATTCGAGAAATACAAATTAAACAGCACTGAGATTTCATCTCAGTCCAGAAAGAATAGCTGCCATCAAGAAATCAACTGATAACAAATGTTGGCGAGCCTGCAGGGAAAAAGGAACATTGCTCCACTGTTGGTGGGAGTGCAGACTGGTGCAACCACTACAGAAATCAGTATGGAGATTCCTCAGAAGATTAGGATTGGAAGTTCCATTCAATCCAGCTATTCCCCTCCTGGGTATTTTCCCAGAAAAATTGAAAGATCATGTTACAGTGATGTATGTGCACCCATGTTTATAGCAGCACAATTTGTAATAGTTAAATCTTGGAAACAACCAAAATGTCCATCAACCTCAGAGTGGATGAAATGTGGTATTTTTATACAATGGAATATTATTCAGTTATAAAAAAGGATGATCTTGAGGTTTTTATAGGTAAATGGAGGCAACTTGAGACTATCCTCAAAAGTGAAATAAATCAGACTCATAAATATCGTATTGTCTCTCTAGTGTAAAAAATAATGGTAATAATAATAAACTGAAAGAGTAGTGAGATCCAAAATGTGTAATAGATATTGTAATAATGAAAGGGAAAGAAAGTGATCAAAAGGAAAGAACAGCCTGCAGGTGTATACATATAGCTGAAGATACAGTCAAGTGTGCAAGACAGAGAACCCTACTGCTAAGCTTTGGGAAGTTCATCACACAGAATAGTTCCTGCTGTCATTGTTGGATTTTTCATTTTTATGCTTTAATTTTGTAACTTGAATAACTACTTCTGAGATAGCAAAATGTAACATATCAGCTATTGATGATTTCTTAATGTTATTTTTTTCTCTTAATGTTATTTTTTTGAAATTCTGTATCATTTCTACACTTTTTTTTCTGTTTTGCTTTTTTTTTTTAAATAAAAAGTTTTTAAAAAGTTAGCAGCCTAGTTTCTTTCTCTTGTGTATTGATGTCCAGTTGTTCAGAAGCTGTATTTATTTAAAATACAGTTCTTTCCACCACTAAGCTTGTGTTGCCTCTGATTTTCCTAGATTTTCCCAGGATAATATGGTAACGGCAAAGTCAGCGGGAGTGCTGATTCATTTCTTACCTGGAAAATTGTTCTCTGTGCCTGTCTTGGGATTTGATATTCACAAGGTCGGGTCACCCAGGACTAACTAGACAACAGGTTATGACCCTTCCAGTACAGACATTCTTTGTTCATTTCCGGCTCTGTTTGCCTTGGATAGAACCTCGGATATAAAGGTCCCACCCAGAACCTCAGGACTCACGCTTCTGGTCCTTGATCACTGAGAACGAGGTCAGCATTGGGTTTGTAGAAACATCTTTTATCCATTGAGGAAGCGCCTCCTTGTTCATGTTTGCTGAGTGCTTTTATAAGGAAAGGTTGTTGCATTACGAAATGCCTTTGTACTCTTTTTTCTGCTGAGAAAATCCATGGTGTTTGTCCTCTGTTCTACCAACGTGGCTTATTATAGCATTTAGTGTTGAGGTGGTGGCCCCTTTTCAACCCTGAACTCAAAAGAGTGGACTCAGCGCTCATATTTGGTTGAGCACCTTTACCTCTATATTCATAAGAGACACTGGTCCGTTTTCTTACCTAGCACTGTCTGCCTGATTGGTTAACCTTGGCCAACTTGATTAGATTGGAAAACGCCCAGGAGATTCTAAGCACGCGGTTACCAGTGAGGCCACCTAGTACTTTGGGCTCTGTTAGGAGCAGTGAAGCTGATGGCTGCCCCCAGGCTGTGTCCTCTAAACAGGTCTGTCTTGGAGCTTGCTAATTATTTCTCCCGCCTTCTTCAAATCACTGTTGCATCCTCCACATGGATTTTTCTTTTCAGTTATTTGACTTTTAAAGTCGAGGACTTCTGCTTCATTTTTAAAAAATTTTGTATCTTTTCATTCATGTTCTGTTTGGTGAGATCGTATTCTCATGCTTTAATTCTCAAGACTTAGTTTCTTGAGCTGTGGTCTTTCCTGACCATGTGGTGTTGAGGTTCAATGACCTCAGAAGGGGGAGAGAGGGTTGGGAACAGCCTAAGACCTAATGCTACAAACTTTCTGTTTTTACTGAGATTTAGCTGTTTTTCTCAAATACATGGTCCCAGGATCATTAAATGCATTTACTTAATTTCCAGAGTTCTGAAAATGTTGGTTTTCATTATTTTAGGCAGGTTCTTTGCTTTTTTAGAAGAAATTTACAGTTACATAACCTGCTTTGTCAGTGATATCACTGGAAACCTTTTTAATTTGGAGGAGACAAAATACTGATTAAATAGGACATGAGAAGTAATATGTACAGAAGGGAAAATGATAAAGTAGACATAATCATATTTTTTAAATTGCTCCTTTAAATTCATGCTTAAGAAAAATAATAGTGAAGCCTAAGGTGCCCCGAAAAGAATGAGACCCCATCCTAGTGTTAACCCCATCCTAGTGTTAACCCCACCAACCCCTTCTTGTAGGCTCTCCTCACAAGAAGGCAAAGCCTGAAACATAATTGGTCTATACTTCAGTCAAATATCACTGTAAGTGAAGATGTGAAAGGCAGAAGCTATTTAAAATTAAAAGGGACAGAAGAACATGATGACTGATTGTAGTGGATGACCATGGACTTCAGCTGGGCAAAGAACACAGCAACTACAAGAGATATTGTGGGAACACTTCGTGGGAAGGTGGATTAGACCATTACTGACTCAACTTCAATTTGCCAGTTTTGCTAAAGGAGACAGGGCACTCGCTGACCCGTGTGTGGGATCAGCCAAAAGCCTTTGAACCTTTAGATACTGTCTCGACGTCAATGCATAAGGCCACTGCAGTCTTCCTAACAGCAGCTGACTCTGAGGACGCTTAGGGACAAATTAGCAGGTTTTCTCCATCGCTGATCTGCCTTTCAGGCTTCTGTTTCTTGGCAGAAATTCCAGCTTGAAGGTCACAGGTATCTTGATTCTGTCGTGGAGATCTTGCTGAAGAAATTGTAACTCTGATTTCTTTTCTTTGGATTTTCTTCCATTAGCTTTCCAAGCCGGGCAAAGTTGAAACGATCATACCAGTGGGTTCTGTGATGTAGCTGTCATCACCGGAGATGAACGCAGGAATATCTGTGAGCACGTATGCAGGTTGTTGAAACGGCTTCCTGTCCCACTCCTGGGGCTCGAGGGAGTCGCTGAAGCTGTCTGGATGGAAATCCGAAAGTCTCACAGCACCTCCCTGCCTGTGCTGCACCCTCTCAGGGGACCTAATCCAAACTACTCTGACAGAAGAAATGCAGGAAAGCCAAAGTGTGTAAACAGGGAGAAACGCTGAAAAGCAGGTCAGGAAAACACAGCTTTTTAGTAATTAATGTTAAATTACCCGAGGCACATTCCATGCAGATGTTCGTGCGATGGCCGCTTGGAGCTAATTGAACAGGGGACCCCTCTTCTGTGCTCCTGCAGTTCTGCTGCTCTTTCTTCATGACATTTCACTTCCCAGGGATCAGCTTCCCTGGACTGCACAGGGCACAGCTCTCCAGTGCCTTCAAAGAGCTCACTACTGCTTGCAGCTGGACCCTGGGCAGCCCAGTTTGGGTTTCGGCTTTGCACAGATGAAGTAGCTGGTGTGAATCAAGAGACTGCACAGCTGGCTCAGGGCCAAGATGAAATGCAGTCTCTCCAGTGGTAGTCTGCTGTCTTGTCTACTGACCACTTTCCTGACTTTCTACTTCCTGCTTCCTGGGGCCCAGGATCTGCAGTATAGGACAGTTGGTGTATTCATTGCTTCCTGCAGCGTCCTGAACCAAAATGGCACCCTAAGCTGTTGTCTCCTACAGGACTGATGTCAGGTTGTGCTGTGGCTGCTGACCTCGTCTCCTCTGCTCACTCTTAAGGGAAAATGTGTTCTTTTCTTCCCGAACATGAACAGTGCCTTTGGTGGGCAGCCCCTGAACGGCCAGCACACCATCTCCTAAACTGAGGTCTGCAGTGTCCTGCAGAGTGGGCAGTGTGGTGCCTACAGGCAGCAGCAATCAATGAAAGTCAGAAGGCAGAATCCTGCTGGAAATGGGCATAATGAGCCTGCCTGGCCGGAGGCAAACGAGCCAGTTATTTGCAGGCAGATTGGTGCTCTGCTGTGGGCCTCCTTTGCAGACTGGTCCAGGAGATGTCTGGTCCATGTCATGCATAATCGTCAGAGCCACAGGATCCATCAGAGGGAGAGTCAAGAGTAAGCGGAAATGGGGCAGAAGCATGAAAGGAAGGAGCCCTGCTCTGAGTGTGTGGCAGGCAAAGGGCTGTTGCAGGAAGGGAACCATCCTCAGTGCTGAGCTCTGAGGGTGGAGGAAGCACAGGCGTCTCCTGGGGAAATGGCACTCGCTTATGCAGTGCAGGCTCCTGCCCACGTGGTTAGGTGGGCACACCGTGAGCATGCTCAGTTCCAGATCACACTTCTTCATACGTCATGTGCTCAGTCATAACTACGAGAATATGGCTGGGTAGAGAATTTGCTGTTGAAATGAGCAAAGTTGGCTCCAGGTCACCTGGAAAGGGTGGGTTGGCAAGACAGTGATGTGGGCCGGTCCTTTGCAAGGCTTCCTCTGGATGGCCTGATGGGAAACCAACAAATCTGGAGGTTTACTCAGTCACGTAGAGGGGCAGCACTCCCCTCACAGGTGACCGCCGTGGGGTAAAGAACAAGAGGACAGCTGAGTGCAGCAGAGTCTGTGGAGAGGTGGCTCACAGTGTGGGGCACAAGGTCAGGTTGCCTCTCTGACCAGTGTGAGGAATGTGGTTTTGACACCGAATGCAGGCTAGTGAGAAACAATAAGCAGGTATGGGGCAGATTCTGACTGCGAACTTAAAATATGATTCTAGCTGTTTGTGGAGTGAGAGGAGAAGTAGAAGGAGCAGGCAGGCTGCTTGCACAGGCTGGAGTGTGGACAGCGCAGGTAGGAGGTGTGTTGTGGCTGGCCTGCTTGGTGAACAGCATGGAGGGACAGGGAAAGATGAGGAGCACGTTGGCTTTGGGATTTCCGGACTGAGCAGTGGAGGGGTGGTGGGCCGTAGGCAGCGGGTGAGATGGCCGGGGAGGAAGTGCAGGAGTCAGTGTAAAACCATTATGTACTGGCTGTCACAGGGAGGTCTAAGTAGGCAAATTGGATGGGTGAGTTGGAGGCTCCTTTTGAAGCTAGAAATAGAAATATGGGCACCATCAACAAATACGTAATTTTTTAAAATGGTGAAAGTACTTAAAAAGAATCAAAGATTAGATAAAAGGAGGGATGAGAAGAGAGAGACTTCCAGATGGTAACTTTCAGAGATTTGACCAGAAAGCACCAGGTGAGTGACAGAAAAGGAAGTCACTCCTGGGTGCTGTCACAGGAGTCTAGGTGAGGTGTGATCTGTGCTGAGGGGCACGGAGTGGAGTACTGAGCCCCCAGACTCAGGGCCCCCAGACTCAGGGTGACAGTGCAGAGGGAGGGAGTACAGTCTGCAGCTGCAGAGCACAAGCTCAGCTCTGTGTGTGATGTGGAACCGAGGGGAAGTCAGTGTCTGGAGAACATGCTGGAAGGAGCTGGCTCCCCACGGGAAGAACCACTGCAGAACAACCGACCCCATAAAAGGCAAGAATGGAAATGGTGCTCAGCACTGGAGCAGGACCCATGGGAAGGTGAGAGCCAATATTTTCTCCAGGGCAGTGAGGAGTGACAGGTAAGCAGATCCTTCGTCTCTGTGTACAGGAGAGGAAGGTGCTGCAGGCTCGTCAGAGCAAGGGAAAGGAAGGGAGTGGCACTTTCATCTGGGTTGCTTCCCATTTTATTGGTGGAATCAGAACAGTCATCCAAGAGGGGCTGTGCTGCATGCATGGAAAGCAGAGAAGTCTTGCACAGTTTACCTTCACTGGATTGAGAGCAACCGAGCTGCAGAGTCTGATGGTTTCATGGATGGCATTTTCCCCTGTGCTCAAGTTTGGAGTACAGATGGATTTTATTTTTTGAGGAAATTTACTGCTGCACAAGTGCTACTGCTTGTTGAGCAAGAAAACAAAGTTACTTCAGAGAAAATTTGGATAATGACTTTAATGGACAGTGTTATGGTTTGTGTCTGGATGTCCCCCCAAGACCTCATGCCCTTTTAGATGGAGCTTTTTCAGAGGTAGCTGAGTCTAGAGTTTGTGATTGATTCACGGTTCCATGCTGGAATTAAGAGTGAGTAACTGCTGTATCAGTCCTCTGATTGGATTGGCACCACCCTAGTCCCAGTAGACTGGATATAATATAAGGGACAGAAAGAGGCATGTCTCCCCTCCTCTCTTGTTGCTTTTACTGTCTTTCGCCACCATGAACTGTTGCCTCTCTGCCATGTGATGCTTTGCATTTGAGCCAGCTGACTGTGGACTGAAACTGCACAAACTGTGAGCTAAATAAACCTTTCCCCTTTAACTTTGGGTGCTGGGTATTTTGTCTCAGCAAGGACAAAAGAAAATAAGACAACAAAAACAATATGTTAGCAATTTCTAGGAGAAATTCTGCACTTCCATTTGAGCTTGTATTGCTCAATTATTTTGGGTCTGCACTAGGCTCTCTAAATCTGTCACCCGGTGACTCAAGGACACTAGCTCCCTGCAGTGCAGTCACAGAGGAAAAGGAGGCAGCCCTTACCCAGAGCCACTGTGGCTAACCTTGGGTTAATAGCTTTCTCCTGTGAGTCTTTCTCCTGTCACCTGTGAAATGAGGTGACAGTGCTACCTGATGTACTTTTATTCTCAAAATTTCTCCCATCAAATGTATGGGATTTTCCCATAAGTCAGTTTACCATCTCTCTGGACACCAGAAGGGCATCCTATGGGGGTTCTGAACACTCAGAGCTCCTTCATCCCTGAGGCGAGGGCTCTGTTCTTCAGCACTGCCCCTCAGATGTCACCTGTGTCTGTATCAGCTGTTGTAGGGTGAGGGTTTTCAGGACCCTACCTCATAGTCCATAGCTTGTGGCCTGGCTCACAGAATGCAAAGGAATAATGTTCTTGGTTAAGGGACAATCATAGCAGGACCACGTTCACCTGCTGTACCTCGGGCTGCAGTAAGAGCTGAGCAGCCAGGCATTCTGCCAGATGTTCCAGTACTGAGCACATGGCAGGTGTTTCTGTTTGTTTGTTTGTTTGTTTGTTCTATGTGTGCAGTGGCTGTAGTAGAGGTCCACAGCACGTTGCGATCCCAGCAGAAGCCATTTCCTCCCAGTCTCATTGTCAAGTTCTCAGTATCTTCTATGTTGCTTCTCCTTGGTCTTCTGCCTCTTACCAGAAGCTTTCTTTGGGTGACTTTGTTTAAACTTTGCACCACAGCTGAGGATGCAGCAGGGTGCAGAGCTCAGTGCAGTGGAGCTGTTCCCAACAAAGATGCAGGCCGGGGGACTGTGCTGGCCTTGTGGGGTTGCTCTGGTCCTCCACCTGCAGCAGTGTCTGAGGGACAGCCCTGGCAGTGTAGCTCCTATTTATTCTGTTCCTTGGGGTTGCTGTGCAGCCTAAAGGCCTCGGGGCAGCCTGGACCTCTTTCTCCCTCAACTTCAGGAGAAGCATGGCCTCAACTTCAGGAGAGCAGCTCTCAGGCTCAGTATCTGTCTCCCCCTGCCTTGCCTGTCTTCCTTTTCTCCTAGTCCTTTACTGGAAAATCTTTCTCTTTTTGGTATATTTATGTTTTTGCTAACTTTCCATAGAAAGGAGCAGTGCCTGATGGAGGTCTGGCCCCTCCTGGCTCTGGATTTCTCTTCATGGCGAAGCCCTGGAACCTGGTTCCTCTAACCCTGGGTAGACTCTGGCCCACTGTGACCTGCAGGCCGGGTGAGCTCATGGAGTAAGAGTGGGAGCCAGGCAGTCACCATGACCCGGGTAGTTCTGCACGATGGTGGCCCAGTAACTGTGTCACTATCCTGCTTGGTCCTCTGTCAGCTCAGTTTGGAAGGAAGGATGGGTTGCGAGGTTCTGCCAGATTCTTCCTCCTTGGAGCTCAGGGCCCGGGAGACTGCAGTCCTGAGGAGACTCCTGAGGCCCGCCGTGGTCCTGGTGCTGCCCCTCATACCAGGGACTGCAGGGAGTCTGAGCATCTGCACCAGATTAGCCTTGCACCTGCTGGTTCCCGAGACTGACCGCTGTCAGATGCAGAAGACCCATACTGTAGCCCATGGCGCTGCCCAACCACCCTGGGGCAGACCTGGCAATACTTCACCCTGTCATGGAGGGGGCCACCACAGTGACTGCCTCCAAAGGCACAGTAAATGAAAACCTTTCGCTGCACCAGTACCTGGGGCCAGCATTTCAAACCAGAAGTCTTAAATGATATGCTGCTTAAATCCAGAGGTGACACTGGGTATTAGAAGGGTCTCACTTATTAATGATCAGTGTGGCAAGTTTAGGAAAATAATTTTCTCAAGGAATTTCAAGCAATTTAGAAATGTCAGATCTATTTTTGAAGAGACCATGTCTTTTTCTAAGTTAGGGTTTGAAATACACCCCCCACCCTGCCCTCCCCACCCTCGTCTCTGGGTTTCCTCTCTGATGCATTCACCCAACTCAGGATCCCTGGCCCCACACTGCACAGGAACTCCAAGCCTGCTGAGCCTCTGGTTGTAAAGTTAGCTCTGAAAGGAGCCACTGTCACAGCCCAAGTATCCATGCATCCGGCCTCTTTGTTAAGGAGCAGGGTCACAGGAGCTGGCTGTGGACATTAGAGCCAGTCTGACTCTGGGGGTTTTCACTGATAATCTATAACCCAAGACAGTGCTCATGTGGGACTCATTGTGGATGATTTTGTGCCCTGGGGATGCTGAGGTCCCCTGGAGACAGCTGGCTATGCACGGCGGGTGGTAACCTGGCCTGCAGAGGGCAGGGGTCAGACATGCTGTGCAGATGGGACATGTGGGCCCAGTGTCTCAGCAATGCTGCCAGGAAATCCTCGCCCACCACAGCTCAGGGCAGCCTGCAGGTGTCCAGAGGCCAGGCAGGGGCCGGAGTGTGACTCAAGACCTGCGTGACGAGGCAATGTCTACCGTGTCCAGATGGGAGTGTGGACACCCTCTCCGAGGTGCACACATATTCTTTGGTTCTTTTCATCTTTTCCTGACAAAGCTCCACAGTAATTCTCTCACACACGAGATTGAAGAGCAAAAGCCAACGCAAGAAATCAACAATGAAAAGACTTAGAGAACTTAACTTGCAGGCAGTGCAGTGCTTGGTGCACACACCACACTGCAAAGCAAGGATGGCCATATCCACTGTGCTGAGATGTGGTTGCCTGTGGTTGCTTTGCTGTGACATGAGAAATATCACTTGGAAAGCTGCAGGCGCTGAAAATAAAGGACGCCGAGCATCTCCGTGGCTCGGAAATCCTGTCCCCAAATACAGCAGCGGGCCCCGCCACTGAGGCCCAGTACCAGCCATGTCCGAAGGGATGCCAACGTGACACATGCCGTGGTGTGGGGCAGGTGGCAAACTGTGAGGAGACACCAGACATCCAGACACCACGTGGACGAGTCTCGGAAAGTCGTAATACTGAGTGAGAAGAGCCCGAAGCGGAGCGGTGTCCAGCCTGTGACAGCACCGCCATAAGTTACAGACACTGCCAGAATGAAGCGTGTTCCAGGAAGTTGAGACTGTGGTCACCTTTGGGGCAAGGCAGGCATCTCAGGAGGTGCCAGGTCTGGGAGGGACCAACGTGGCTCCTTGTCCAATGACACAGATCCACTCAGTCTGTGAGCATCGAATGATGGGTGCCGTGTAACAGGGTAAGTTTAAATGTTAATGTCAGAGGTGTTGCCAGGATGCAGGCAGTGGCATAAGCACCTGGCGGGCAAGTGCAAGGTCCTGAGTTCGATTCTTGGTACAAGAAAGAAAGAAAGAGAGAAAGAAAGAATCGTTTTGTTTTATTTTTGACAAGTATTTTCTCCTTATACTTAATTTAGTTAGGACAATGAGACTGAACCAATCACCTCGTCCAGGGACACAGCCACAGCAGAGCAGTCTGCTGGAAGCACTTCAGAAGAAAATTGACTTTGTTTTAAAAATAATTTTAAAAAATAAAAATTTCATCCCTTATTGAGTGGTTAGTTTTGGTAAAATAAGCTACGGGGGAAGATAACACAAAAGACAGATGAATAAAAGCAGAGAAAATGTGCATGAAAGAGAAGGATTGATGAAGAAAAGAACCAGGGAGCCAACCCTGCTCCTCCACACGCTCTAATTCATGAAGTTAAACGGAATTTATATTCTGCCTCTAAATATGGAACATCAATTTGATTTGGCACTTCTGTAAATTTATGAAGCTGACGCCTGCTTTGAAATTGGGAAGCAAGTAGGGAGTCGGGGTCCTCTGGCCCCAGCGATGTCAGCTTCCCACCCACAAAGGAGCAGAGACCTCTCTCTCCCTGCGAAGCTTATCTTATTACCAGGTTCCGTATCTTCCTATTTTTACTAAATCCAATTTATAACTATGGTAATCTGACAAATGTTTAAATAGCCCCTTGTTGAAAATCACATTATGGAAAAGTTATATAACCCTGTAGACGGAGTCTCCCCCAATGGTTTTTCCTAAGCTTTCCCCAAATAATTTGATGTATTTGAGACAGAGAAGAGAGAAAATTCATCTTTCTCTTTTCCGTAATCTCTTTAATGTCTAAAGGCCTCAAAACATAATGGAAATTACACTGAGGGATTTTCAAAGAGTTTAACAAGAAAGAGCTCAGCCACCCATGATCCATCAAAGAGAAGAGTGGATTCTGCCCATTTAATCTTGAAGGGAAAAGTTTCAGATCCACCGCGGAGGGTTTTCTGGGGGACTTGCCCACCACCTCCCTGTGGGAGAGAAGGGCGGAGGCCAGGGGGTGGAGCGCGGTCCTCTGCAGCCGACTCCATGGCGGAAGCTCCTCAGCACTCCGGCTCTGTGTCCATAGGTCCCCCTGAAATGGGACAGTGGGTAAGCTCTGCAGAGGTGACCATCTTGGTTTGTAATATTCGTTAAATTCAGTAAGCGAAGGTCTGTTTACCCTAGATGGCTTCACAGCCCACTGACTCCTCCAAAGCTGTCTTCCATGAGGCTTTGTCATTTCCTTTTCCAACGTCAATCTAAATTTTTAAATTTTTCTGAGTGTGGGTTTGGGGCATATAGTGATCACATCCCATGTGGGGAGCTGGTGCATGGGCAGGGCACCTCTTCATTCTTCTGACAGCTCCTTTTTCCTTCCCCTCCCCTCCTCTCCCCTCCCCTCCCTCCGCTCCCTCCCCTTCCTCCCCTCCCGGTGTCTACCTCTCCCCTCTCCCCCTCCACTGTGTGACCCTCTCCAGCAGCAGATCTCCCCCTGCCACAAGCCGTTCCCTCCCGTGCTGTGAACTTCTTTTGGGGCCTGCAGCAGGCAAGCTGCACATTCCTCTGCCGACACATTTGTACTTTGCCAACCTTCTCTCCTGTCTAACAGTTGAATTCTGAATGTAGCTAAAGGTTTTCTGTTTTGTATTTATGTAAAATATTATATTTAGTTATGAAGACAGAAATACACTTGTACCTCATAAACATTAGCTGAAAATATTCTTAGTAGATACTTCATGAAATGTAAGTGAGGTGATACCTTGGTTCACACACACCTTTGCTTGGGAACAATTTGGTTTGCAAACAGAAGTGTTTGACAAAGTTTTGTGTTTGCATTCCAGTTCTGCATCGGGTGGCAAATACCAATGTGGCCATCTTTTCCAGGACCGTGGAATGAATTAAGCGTGTGAACGGAGATGCCTCTGTATTTAAACCTGATGGGTGTGTAACTCAGACAGGTCACTGCTGAGGTCACCACTGAGGCTGGAGGTGCAGCTTAGTGACTGAGACTTGCTTAGCACGTGGAAGGTCCCAGATCTCCTCTCTCCCCAGTTGCTCCCTAAAAAAGGAAGAAAGAAAACATTAGAGGGGTTCCAAGGGTGTGTTGGCATCTTTTGATAGTGTCCCACATCGAGGTAAGAGTGGCCTCGTTTGCTGCTCTGTTGGCAGTTGTTGACAGTCTGTCATCCTGGACAGAGTCTGCTCTCCTGCAGACCTGAAGCACCACCTGTTCATTTTTGACTCGTAGATCCGGAAGTGAGGAGCTTGGATTCGGAAGTGCAGCTGACCAACAGCTTCTTCTGTGGGATTCGTCTTTGGGTCACATCTGCAGGACGCTGGCCCTCGCAGGGCCTCAGGCGCTCCTGAGACGCTGCCTTCTGCCAGTGTTGTGGCTGCTCTCTCCTGTGGTTCTGTGGTCCACAGTTGCTCTCAAGTGTGATGTGGGCTGAGGGTCCACACTGACTGCTCTGCACGGGTCTGTGCAAGCATGTGAGCACTCTTCGCTGGAAAAGTTCCTCTTCCCACTGAATATTTTTTGCACTAGTATGAAAAATCAATCAGACATAAATGTAAGGTTTTACCTCTGACTTTCTTCCCTTCTGTTGTTTGGTAGACTATCTTTATTTTTATCAGTATCAACTATACTGTTAACCATAAAAAGGTTTGAAATTGAGTAGTAGAAGTTATACCATTTTATCTTTGCTTTCAAAATTGTTGCGACTGTCCCAATTGTATTTCTACATAAATTTTAGGACCAGCCTATCAGTTTACTGGCTTTTTCTAAGTACTTTCATCCTACAAATAATGATCTGGGAATAGTATGCAAATACATAAATTTTTTGTGGATGAAATTTTGCTCAGAAGAAATGTTAAATCAAGGAATATGAGCATTTTTAATTTTAGAAGCTATCGTCATATTGTTCATTATGTGCTGTGCACCAATTTGTACCAT
The DNA here is from genome assembly GCA_004027455.1 of Hydrochoerus hydrochaeris. Classification (NCBI taxonomy): domain Eukaryota; kingdom Metazoa; phylum Chordata; class Mammalia; order Rodentia; family Hydrochaeridae; genus Hydrochoerus; species Hydrochoerus hydrochaeris. Next base: position 67,756 of record PVLA01007482.1, on the reverse strand, counting down.
GACCAGCAATATTTCAAAGTAATATTGTCTTTTCAGGCCAATTTAATATATTTGCATACTTCTGATTTTTTCAATCCTGCAGAGAAAATGTGACATATTAACCTATGCTTTTTTCAGGTTAATCACAATTTTATGTATTTAAGGATTAATTTTCCTAATCTATGAATTGTCTTTTTATATTTTATCCATTTTCTTTTAGTTGCTTTCTTTTTGATTCTTTATGACTCGGGGAAATTTGTCTTTGTGAAATAAATTATAACTATTGCCATTTGTCTTTGCCTTCAGAATCTATTTATGACACTACATCTCATAAATGTTACCAGTTTAACTGAGTGCATCAATCTTGCATTTATCTACTTCTGGGGCTTTGAATTACAGAGATTTTCTTTCTGTGTTACAATAAAATCATTCTTTCATTATTTTTACTGCTACTTCTGTGGTTTTGTGGTTTCCCACTGCAATTCCTGACCCAACTGGAGTTTATCCTTGTCTAAGTTATCAGGTAAGGACACAAATTTAAATTCTTCCCTCTGCCTGTTTCTTGTCTCACTCCATTAACCCTTCATTTTTCCCATTGTGTTAAGGATGTGAACTTAATTACACATTAAAGTTTCTTATGTCTTCTTTCCCACAATTGGGAGTTTCTATCCTGTTCCATTGATTTTGCAGTAAGTTTAAAGACCAGTACAAGGCATAATATGGTATTCTAATGTGAGTAAGGCTGACCTCTCTTTGTTACTGAAATTGTTTTAGTATTTGCCAAATTATTCATGCCCAGTTTTGCACACAAGCTGAGGTCAGCCAGCTAAAACAAACAGGCAGAAAATTTTTAAAAATCCCACTGATTCTTTATTGGGATTGTGTTGAATCTGGAGATTAATTTAGCAATCACAACTGGTCTTCTAGGGCCCGCCCGTGGACTTGAGCTCCAGAGTCACACGAGTGTTCTTGGCACAGGACACCTGACCATCCCACGACCATGCCACTTGGCAGTGTCATGGCATCTTAACTTGTGTGAGCACACAGTGTGAGGCCACCCAGCAACACGCCTGTCGGTGTATGCAGCCGTGGAGTGAGGCCCGGCTGTACGCACACCTCTCTGTACCTACATTCTTATTTTTTCTGGATTTTTTTTTTGAATTTTAAGAAATGAACTTTATTTCAGCATAGTTGTAGATTTACTGAAAAAAAAAATGGCCAAGATTCTATGGAGACATCCCATCTGTCCAGTTTCCCCTGTTACTAACGATTTACATGTCTGTAGTTAAAATGAATGAAATTAATATTAATACTTTGCAGTTACCTATAATATATCATTTATTAAGATTTCCTTGTATTTTTACCCAGTACTTTTATGTTCCCAAACCCCATCTGCAATGATACTAAATATAGCCCCCTAATACATGGCTCGTTTTGTTTCTGTTTATTCATGAAGATAGGTTATTCTGTGAATTGCTTCCCTACCAATATTCTTCAAAAATTGGTGCACAGAATCATGCACTGACCAGCATTCTGGGAATTGCACTGCCGGGGGGGTCACCGTCTGAACCCCTCTGGCACGTGCACAGCCACAGATGGCTGAGGTGACCCTGCAATAGGCAGCCATGCAGGGTGTTATGGATTAAAAACTGGTGGGCAACTTCATGCCAGCTGGGTTACATCAGCAGGGTGCTGAGCATACATGTTCCACCTGAGGAAAGTTGCCAGCATAAACAGAGATGTGGAGAAGGAGAAGCTATTCACATTAGTGCGTCACGTTAGTGGGTTGAGGCGTTGTGGGTTCTCCTAAGAGTTGCTCTTTGAGCTGTTGGTTCTCCTGGAGGAGCTCTGGTCCTCACATTGAGCACTGCTTCCTGACTCCAGAGAGGAAGTTGTGTGCCGCTTGGTCTCCAGGATGAACTCGTCACGCTGGCTTCCTGGCATGTACTCCACTGTGCTTATCATTGGAGGAGCTCAGGGCCTCCGTGTCGCTGAAGATGGCTGTGGTGCTTTTCAGGACAGCCCTGGTCTTTATTGTGAGTGTGACTTCTCGGCTCCAGTGTAGAACCCTCAACCTACCAGCACAGCTCCTTCACCCCGCTGGCATAGACTTTCTGGCTTCCACCGCTGACCTTTGGGCCTTTCCAGCACAGATCCGTAAAAGAGACTGGTGTGAGTCCTTCTCGTGGGCTCTAGATCTCCAGTTGGACTCGTGGGAGGCATTTTGGTGAGCGCTGGGTCTTCATCTGGACTCATGTGGGACATTGCTGTGGGATTCAGGCCCTTGGCTAAATATTCTATGTCTTTAGTGATGTGGATAGATTTCCTAGTCTCTGGGTAACCATCGTAAAAATAATATTATAAACTCCATGTCCTGATTCTAATTGTTCTCTGCACAACCCTGACTATAACACAGGGGGACACTGAGCCTGAGCCCAGCAGGCTGCTGCTGCTGTGCAGTGAGCTTTCACTACTAGGTAGCAGCGTAGTCCAATATGGCGTCAAGAGCATGCATAAACCAACAAACCCAGGACCCAGTATTTCCACTGTGATTCTGTGACCTGTGGTGCAGTGGGTTTGTTTACACCAGCATCAGCTGGAATCGCAAGGGCCACACTGGCCATGGAGCTGGACAGCTGTGAAGTCTTTCCCAGCTCACCTGGAGTGCACAGCCAGCCGCTGTCTGCAACGCTGGTGCAGCCCTGACTGTAGTTAAGGCTGGATCTGAGTTAACTGCCAGTGCATTACAGAGTCGCACTGGGTCCGCGGTGACCACTGCTTTCAAACTGCGCCTGAAGTCTCTGTCTCGCCGAACCAGGCCCTGGGAAATGTTGGACACTAGTCACACCAGCGGGTGCCACAGGCTTTTTCTTTAATTAAAGAAGATTCTCTCTAGTGTTCCTTATCACCATGGTGCAGCATGTAAGTATACTCCATCACATTATGAAATTTCTAACTTCATGTTTTTAAGATTTTTTTCTCTGAAGAATGAATGTTTACGTTTTCAAGTGTGTTTCATCCACACTGACACCTGATGGCCTTCATCTCACCATACTCACAAGGGAAGTGTTTTGCTACATTCCAAATATTTCATCATTTTTCATGCCTAGAATAAACTATTGATAATGATCTATTTAAAGAACATCTTACTATTTTTCTATTGTTCCAAGCATCTTGATATTGATATTCATAACTAAATCTTGTAATCTTACTTGAATGTTGCCAGTTGTGCTATCCTCGGTTCTTGAAATGAATTCAGAATATTTCCCTTTTTTAAAAATCCAGAAGAACAGCTGGAATAGCATTTAAATTATCTTTTTAAAAAACATTTTTAAAAGAGAGGTGAGGAGTGGAAAAAAAAGAAGAATCAAGGTCCATCATGTGCAGGTGCAAATTCCCTACAAGAATGTGACCATTATGCCAATGGAACATGTACTGGTAAACTTAATTAGTTAAAATAAAGAACTTCCCCAAAATACCACACATGCCTGGCGCTATTTCTTCTGAGGCTCATGGCTTATGCCTCTCGGTGAACACCTGTACCTTGGATAGAAAGTTTTAAGTGTGGAGTCAGGGGCTGGAGAGCTCCATGGTCCAGCGCAGGCCCCAGGATGGGCAGAACTGCTCTCCTTCACGACTCAGAGTCTGCAGCCTGACCCCAACTTGGTACTCTGTATGTGTCAACAGGGCCTGAACCTTCTCGGAGGAAAACCAGGCCACTGGGACCTGCTCCAATCTGCCGATTCGAGTCAATTCAAACGGGAGATTTGGGCAGATGTGTGCACACACAGGCCAGCTGTGAGCAGATGTGGGCAGAAGCGAACCGGCCCTCGCCTGGGAGAGTGACCTTAGAGTACTCATACTTAGGGACCCTTTCCTCTTGGACTCCAGGCCCCAGAACTGTGCAAAACACTTCACATTTTAGCCCTCAGGCCCTGCTGTATTGCGGTGGCCCTGGGAAGTGATCACAACCCCCCCACCCCAGCATTCCCCAGAGCCAGCACCAGAACCCGGGAGCCATCTTTACTGTGCTGCACCAAGAGGAGTCCATAGGGCTGAAGCCCACATTTGGAACCATTTTCGTTTTTGTGGTGCATAAACCTGTGAGTTTTCACACATATGTAACGTGCTGTGTTTAGCATCGCAGGATCCAACAGGACAGCATTGCTGCCCAGAAATCCAGTCTCCACCTCTCCATCCTCTGACCACCACTTTCCAGATCCCTAGCAACAGTGGGCTTTTTTTTTCTATTTCCACAGTTTTGCTTTTTCTGGGACATCTTAAAGTGGGACTCCCACGGTCTTCTCAGTAGCTTCGTTAAACTAGCACTAGGCATGATGCTTCTGCTGTCTTTTCATGGCCAGATAGTCCATTTCTTTTTATTGCTAAACAGCAGCCCATTGAATAAATGTGCTTCAGTTTTCTATTTGTTGCTGGGTGGGAAAACACCTTGGTAGCTCCTGGTGTTTGGTAGTTACACATGAAAATTGCTATGAATGCTATGAATCTCTGCACTGGTGAGTTTTCAGCATGTCCTCAGGGTAAACACCAAGAGGTCTGACTGCTATATAAAGTCCTGGGACTCTTGTAGCTCACAGGACACTGCCAAGCCAGCTTCCCCCCACATGGCTGTACCATTGTGCCTTCCTACTAGCATTCTAACCAGCATTCTCCTGGTCATTCCTTTAATGTCACACTCACTGGGTCCCTGGAAAATCTCGCCCTTGTATCTGTCTGTAATCACCTCATGTCAAGGCAGTTTGCATCTCTTCTTGTGCTGATGTGTCATCCGCGTATCTTCTTTGGACAGGCTTGTCTTCAGCTTTTCTGCCCATATTGGGTTTTGGTGGGCTTTATTTCTTATCTTTGTTTTCTTGTGCTGAGTTTGCATGTTATGGGTGCCAGTGGGCCTTGAGACGCCTTCTGTCATTCCATCCCAGCCCGTGGTTTGCCTTTGCCTTCTCTCAGTTCTGTCTTCCAAGAGGATCAAGTTTAATGAGTTTTGCTCCATAAATTATACTGTTGGTGCTGTAGCGAGACAAACACTGTCACTGGTTTTCTCCTTGCATCTCTGAGATGCCCTGTAGTTTCAAATTTTGCAGTTAAGTCTGTGGTCCTCTTTGAGCTCATTTTTTGAAAGTTGTAAGGTCTGTGTTTGCTTTCTTTTCCCCTTCCTCTTGCCTTCCTTCCTTCCTTCTCTTCTCTCTCTGTCTCTCTGTCTCTACCTGTCTGACTGTCTGTCTCTCTCCCATTCATACATTCATTGTCTGGAGCAGTTGGTGTGCTTTCCCTCTGTCTACCTCCCATCTTGGTAAGGGGTGAGAAGCAGGGCTATTTTGTGTGCTCTCATCAGCTCCATGCAAAGAGTACAAACACTGTGCTCTGCAAACACGGACTAATACACTAAAAAAAAGTTCAGTGAACCGCATTCACCTGGGTCAGTATCTGGACTTTCTGTTGTTTTCCACCATTATATTTGTTATTAGTCCACAGATAATTGAATGGCTGTCTTGATTATTGAAATTTTATACAGGTTGACCATCTCCAATCAGAAAATCTAACACCCGAAATGCTGCACAGTCCAAAGCCTTCTGAGCGAGGATGTGACCTTGCCTGTGGAAAATTCCACATGGTGATAAGTTGCAGTGAAAATGTGGCCACTCTGAAACTGTCCTCTGAAATCCCTTTGGGCAGCATGTGTGACGTGAACCTGAACCTCATACATCTATATTGAGACTTGGATTCCAAGGTGCTTCGCAGCACACTCATCACATTTCCGGTCATACCTCATAGACACGCTCAGGAGGGAGTGTGCCAGAGCTTCTTTAAAAAGTGCAAGGAGGAGGGGAAGTGAGCTCTGGGTGTGTGTGTGGGGTGGTTGGGGGGGTCATGGCAATGTGTCTTGTCTCTAATAATTTTTAAAATTTAAACAGTTGCCAGCCAGGATAAAACATCCTGGAGAAATCCAGACAGAGGGAGATGGATCCTCTTGACACAGGAAGAAATTAAAATGAAAAAAGCTTGTCAAACATGCAGTCTCAGGCCTACAACTGGAACAACTAAAATTACCAGACACGGCACTTTCTGCTGCGACCCACCAAGCTGCCTGAACCTGTGCCAGCTGGGACCCACCATGAATGGCAGAGCCACCAAAACTAGTTCTGGCTGCCACTCACAGGAGCCACAGCCACACTGAAGTAGGGGGTTGGTGAGCCCAACATAGAACGGAGCTGGTGAAGGGATCTTCATAAATCCATGGTCAGTGCTGGGAATAAGACCACCCCCACAGGAAGGGTGTGACCAAATGGGCAACATGTTGTAATTGGGCAGGAGGTGCCTGAACTAGGAACAACAGTGACTTCCTTGGTTGCTCCCTCCCCAGAGCAGATTCATGGGATTTGCTTGGCCTGGGTCACACCTCTGGCCAGGACCCAATAAGCCATCCCAAACTAGTTCCCTACACCTGGCACACACTAACCTGGTGAAGGCCCCTGAAGTTTGACTGGCCCAGTGAGGAGAGGCCAGCATAGGCAGCCCTTCCTTGCACCTTAGTGACAAGAGCAAACAGAAGAGGGCAGAAATTCCTCACCAGCATGCTTCAGAAGAACCATAACCAACAAGGAAAGGGGCTGAGACCTACACTATGCACCTGTATGGAAGAAACAAAAACCATTACAAAAGAGAGAATTAAGAAAAAGCCCCCAACCAAAAACCCTGAGAACACTGATCCAGGAGAAGGAAAAACAAGAGACTGAGGGCAGCAAACATGCAACATCAGACATGGCTTCAATGGACATTAAGAGATATCTTTGGGACCTTGTAGACAAGCTCAAAACTGAAATACTAAATCAGGTAAAGTAAGATATAAGTAGATTAATAAAAGAAATGCTGAGCATCTTTCAGGAAGACACAGAAGGGAGGAACACAAAAAAGGAGAGAAACATTCAATAAAGAATATACAGAAAATATAGAATACATGAAGCAGATTCAAAGAAACTACCAGGAAATTAAAAACTCCATTGAAAGCTGGCAAAATGCCTTAAAAGAAACTAAGGATAGACTATCAAAACTTGAAGACAAGTTTGCAATGTGTGATCATGAAAGGAAAGATCTCTTAAAAATAACAAGTAAACAGGCAGTAACAATACAAAGGCTAGAAGATAACAAGAGAATCTATAATTTGAGAATAAGAAATGTGAACAAAGAAGCAGAAATACAAACAGGTGAATTACAAAGGCTATTCATGGAAATAATTAAGGAAAAACTTCCCAAGCATGGGAAAAGAAAACAACATTTGGTTATGTGAGGCATACAGAACTCCAGCCACCTACAACCAAAACAGAGCTACACCCAGACATATAATAATCAAGATACCAGAAATTCAATATAAAAACAGAATATTAAAAGCCATCAGAGAAAAGAAACAGATTACCTATAAAGGAAAGCCCATCAAGATCATGGCAGACTTCTTGACACAGACCATCAGATCAAGAAGAGCTTGGAACAAAGTATTCCAAGCCCTGAAAGAAAATAACCTCCAGCCCAGATTGATGTACCCTGTAAAACTGTCACTAGAAATTAATGGAGAAACAAGATGCTTCCACGACAAAGAAGAACTGGAGGAATTTGTGACCACCAATCCAACCCTACAGAGAATACTGAAGGACATTCTAGAGAGAGAAAAAAAACACCAGGTGCGGCGCCCTTTTCCATCCATGCCGTGTCCTAGTCCATCCATGCCTTGTGACAAGGTCCATGGGTGGAGGAGAGTGCTTCAAGGAATTGCTTCTCCAGGAAAAGGACACCGCATGTGGGAATTGGGCGCAAGGATCTTGTAATGTTTTGTACTGATAATTGTAATTTGTGTAATTCACATATATATATTTTCATGTAATACTCAATATGAAATCAAAAATAGAAACTCCAGAGGAGTTACTAGAAACCTTCTAGATAACTTTGTGAAAACTAATTGTGAAATTTTAC
>PVLA01007482.1:0-59694 GCA_004027455.1 Hydrochoerus hydrochaeris | reverse complement strand
TGCCTAAGACAGGCACAGGACCAATTGCTGTCCTGCAGGCCCATGACGGGTAAGGCCTGGTTGGGTCCATATGAAGAGTCCTTGACCCAAGACAGGCACTGTCCTACAGGCAGCCAGAGATGGGCAACTAGGACACATATGTTACGCCACCGGCCGCCTAAGACAGGCACAGGACCAATTGCTGTCCTGCAGGCCCATGACGGGTAAGGCCTGGTTGGGTCCATATGAAGAGTCCTTGACCCAAGACAGGCTCTGTCCTACAGGCAGCCAGAGACGGGCAACTAGGACACATATGTTACGCCACCGGCTGCCTAAGACAGGCACAGGACCAATTGCTGTCCTGCAGGCCCATGACGGGTAAGGCCTGGTTGGGTTCATATGAAGAGTCCTTAACCCAAGACAGGCACTGTCCTCACAGGGCCTGCCATACTCTTATAAGTGATAAGGGAGGAGATGTAGGAAGCGGCGTGATAGCTTCACAGCTGCCGCTCCATCTCTCCCTCCTGTGGGCATCCTGGTGTGTCAGTTTACATTTCCCAAGCTAATTAAGTAACAAGATTAAAGTGTAACAAAGGTAAAAAAAGTTAATTAACACATATTGTTTAAGATTATCCCTGCCTGGCCCTAAGCCTGGGATGCTTCCTGCTTGGGGTTTAGGTTACTGCCAAAAGTTAGCAAATATACTCCAGCTTCTAAAAAATAAAGTAGATGCAGATTCACTCACAGACTGGTGTGCAGTGTCTTCTGTCTCTCACTCACCGACTTCCTGACCACCTTTGGGACCCCTGAGCCCTGCCGCAGCTGGACTCCGGCAACCAGGATTTTAGGAACAGTGGCAGAAAGGCCTCAATGAGCAGGTCAGGCAGTAGAATGAAGGAGAAAAGTAGACAAACAGGCAGAAAAATAGCATAGCAGAAATGAGGCAGAGAAGGATGGCTAAATCTCTAACATAGATGGCCTTGACACACTATATTATTAATAGTGTACCAAGATTTAAAACTCACATTACTCACACCACTCTGCTTAGATGTATTATATTCTGTTTCAGGCTGTCTACTTGTACTAGATTGGAGGGCACAGACAGTTATCCCAAAAATAGCAGGATATAGTATAGTAATCATCCTTAATTTCCTATTAACTTAATCTAAAGCTCTGTATAACCTACAGTGTTTTACCATGACTGATCTTAATCAAATCTGGTTTGTTAGATTGCTGTTTTGGTATTGATAGATTTTATTCAAAGCTGTTATGATTGTTAGTATCAAGTCTGCACTTAAGATGACAAGATTCACTAGAATATCCACTCTTGGTTTGATTATTACCTGCCTTTGAAGTTTGATACTGTCTACAATGTTTTTTTTTAGTAATATTGTTAAGTACTGCTATATTCAATTATACTGCTATATTCAATTATGCCTGATGATACAGATAATTCTATTGAAGATAATAAGAAACAACATAGTAATCACTGTAGATCACCTTGTACTGTGGTTTTATATGACTTTTTGGCTTCATGTTTTTATAGGAATTTGTTTTGTTTTGTCTTGCTAGGTTATGTTTTTCCCTCTAATACCGAAAGGATAGAAATACATGTAGAGACTCATGCATGTGTAGCTCTTTACAGTCTCACTGTTTGAATGTATACTTTGTATGCTTTAATTTTATAACTTTAATTTTTTCTTAAGAGGACAATATGTAATTTATTAACTAGTGATTTCTTACTGTTTATCTTTTTTTTGAAATTCTGTATTATCTCTACACTTTATATGTTTTTTCTCTTTAAATGAATGTCCACTTTGTATGCTTTAATTTTGTAACTTGAACAACTATGTCTAAGAAGACAATATGTAATTTATCAACTAGTGATTTCTTACTGTTTATTATTTCTGATATTCTAGATTGTTTCTACCCTTTTTTTTGTTTTGCTTTTTTTCTCTTTAAATAAAAATTTAAAAAAGGTAAACAGTTACCATACATATAGACCACACCCTGTAATCTACACTGACTGTCAAATACCACTGTCCCTCCCCGCCCGTAGCTTTACTTTCTGCAGTTCCATCTACCCATGGTCAAATGTGGTCCAGAAATAGTGTGCAGAAAATCGAGCAGTGAACACGGCTAAGTCATGAATGGTGGGTGGCTCTGAGCCCATCCTCCGCCTCGCTGCCTGTCCCCAGATAGGCCTGGGACCCTGTCACAGCACAGGCAGAGTGAAGACGGAGAGGAAGGTACTTTGAAATAGGAGCAGGCCGTGCCGAGTGACTTCAGCAGTGTTGCCTGATTGCTGCCTCACTCCTGCGCCGTGTGCAGCTCTGTTAGTTTAAACTCACCAGGTCCCAGTTAGTGCAAGGGTTTGGGGAGGACTCTTACATGATTTGATGCCTCATTCTCAGTGCTTTGGTGAGCAGGAGTACTTGGCTCTGTTCTTCTAGAACATTCTTAGAGTTTCCCATTCTTTCCATGAGACTGGAAGACACAAGGGCAAAAAAGAGTGGTGTTGACTGACTGCCTCCCCCAGGACAAGGAGGCCCCAAGGGAGTAGTTCACTGTGGAAAGCAGAATTCTGCCCTAAGGAAAGTTCTAGCTATTTCAGGATACCTGCTCTCTCTCCCCTGGATAGAAGGAGGAGAGATTTAATTTTCCTCCAACATTCACTGTTAAAACTTGGTGGAATCTGGGGGAATGTGTTAAAATGTGGGTATTTTCCCTAAAACCAAGTGCCCAGCAGATCTTAGCTATTGAATTCCCTCACTCGGCCTCCAATAGGCCACCAGAACGTTCACACACTTTCCTCGAAGTGTCTGGCTCGCTGTCTTGTTTCTGAGGCACTAATCTGGGGCTCGTCTTCTTTTTTTTTCTGCCTCTGGCATCTCAAGTCTCTGTAGAATCTAAGAAAAGGAGTGATTTTCAGATTTAAGATCACTGTTCTCATCGTAGGGACAGGCAACACTTACAAGTTCCTACATGCTGGTGCTGAGCTGTCTAACGGTTAATCCGAAGTCAGTTTTGGTGAATCGTATTTCCTTTGGCAATTATTCAAGTCATGGAAATGTCTCTTACCAAGGGAGATGAATCATTTTAAAATTTCTACTTGTAGTTATTAGTGTATACTTTCTTATTTTGAGTCAGTTGCTTCTTTTTACTAAATTAGTAGTTTTATGTAGCTCATTGATGTTTTTGAGAAATAATTTTTGATTCATTTATATTTTCTTCTTTAGTTCATTTTTGCTTACCTTAGACCACTGCCATTGGTTGTCCAGCCTTCTAGGTGGGACGCTTACTGCCTTTAATTTCCCCACTTCTTTACCTTGAAGGTGAATATGGAAGGAGCGACCTTTCCCCTGTGCTCGCTGCAGCCCTGCGCTGTTCTCATCACCCAGTTATCTGCTAGACAGGGCACAGCTGGACACTCTCTGGTTGTTTTAAAGAGACTTTAAAAGTTTCTCTTCTTGTTAGGGATCCCTTGCTCCCCTCTCCTCCCTCCATATCCCTCCTTCTTTGCCGTAGTATGGTCTTCTGCTGGTGAATGGGAGGAACACGAGAGGAAACGTGTGCAAAGATTGCAGAGAACACTTAACACCCCCAGAGGGCCTGACCGGCCTCACCTGGGCTGCGTGATACCCTGATGGGGCCATTGTGAATATGGGAACCTTGTTATGCTAAGCATGGCTGCACTGGTTATTGATTTGATCGACAGTTTTCTACATGAGAACATGAGGGTATTATGTGTGTGTCAGAACAGAGCTATTTTCCATGTTACTAGTGGACATTGTTTTACAGTGGCCATCAGATCTATCTTAAATCGTGGCTCCTGTATCTTTTGCAACCTGAATAAGGTGAATCGTGTTTCTGTGTTTTGCTCCTTACTTATTCTACAATCATAGGATTCATAGGCTAAAGCACTGTTTAATAGAAGGTAAGACTGTTCAGAAAAAGTAATTCACTGTCCAAACAAGAATGTAAGCCATCAATAATTAACCACATTTCTAGTTCTACTAGGTCTCTCTCCTACAAGAATGACCCAGTAGCATAAGACTATTACCGCAAACACAATGCTTTGTCACACTGATTGTTAGACCGGGAAGAGGTCACCTCAACTGTCCATCTGGTATCAACAAGACAAACCCAGTCATGTCTCCGTCACTGCACTCAGGTCTGCTGTCTGCACAGAACTTATCCTTTCCTGCCACCGAGTCAAATCAGGCAGAGGTAGGGACCCGGGTGGGGAGTTGTCATCAGTGATGTGCTCACCCTCATTTATACCAGGTGGACCAAGACTGAGGGAGCGAAGGTCCTATTATTGAATAGAAGAACTTCCAGAACCACCTCAGCAAAGTCCGTAACCCTCCAGTCCTGTGGCTTTCCATCGTAACACTTGCTCTAGCTGGGTTTTTGGTGCCATCACCCAAAGCTCACTAAGCCTTGTCTTGGAAGTCCTGTTCTAGCAGCAGTTCCTGCTGCGTAGGCGCTAAAGCATCTCTTACCCTCCTGGCCATGGAACCCGGTACTTGAGTCTGCTGGATTGGGGGAATGACTTTAGGCAGGTTCTTTTCTCAAAAAACTACAGCTAGAGATGCCAAGAGAAGCTGAGGAAGAGCCCTGGAGCTGCAGGACAGACCAGTAGGCCGCATGGGGACCAACTTTGTGGGGACCGATTGCCCCAGCATCTGCTTGGCAGGTGGAGAGGACAGGGCTGAGGCATGAAGAGAAACTGAGGCAAGAAAGAGCAGGCCAGCCAGAGAGCCCAGTGCAATGAGAGAGAAGGAAAACTAGAGCCACGGGTGAGCCTCAGAGCCCAGCAGGATGACAGGCAGCTCAGCTGTCTCCGAGAGTCACAGTGGCTCTGCATACACGGCCCGTGGCTAGGGGCCTTGTTAGCTGAGAAGCCTTGGATGCGCTCTCTGTTCTTGCAAACACTCTCTCACTTCTCATCCAGCAGACACTTAGGAAGCATTCAGTGTATGTCACCAAGTAAAGGGGGCACCAACTTCCAGACCATTCATTGCTGTTCTGCATGCAAAATTATCTGTCTGCATGCCTTATGTTAAGGCTGGCTTCTGGAACAGGGTACATATCCACCCTGTGGGCAGCTCTGCTCCATGTGCCCAGCACTGCCAGGGGACAGGCTGACCTGGGTTCCTCCACTGCCCCTGAGTCGCTTCCAAGGACACCGAGGTTACTGTTATCCCAGCTGTCTGGTTAGGGCAGGGCCCTGGTTCTTTCCAGTGGAGAAAACTCAGACATGTGACCTTGTCCACAGCCAGGTGATGTGTGGCTGGAAAATATGGTCCTTGGGTGGAAATCAGGGGGATAGATTTGAATGGATGAGGAGAGGCTCTTACCACAGAGTCTCTGTCAGCTTGGGCACTGAGAACTTTGCCTTTCAAGCTTCCTGTGGCCCTGTGGTGAATGGGATGCTGGATTCTCCTTGCAAAATGCAAAGTGAAAGAGGAGGAAGTGGAGGAGGAGGAAGAGAAAGAAGAGGAGGAGGAAGAGGAAGAGAGAGAGGGGAGTAGGAGAAAGAGCAAGAAGAAAAGGAAGAAGAGAAGAGAGATGAGGAAGAGGAGGAAGAGGAAGGGGAGGAAGGAGATGAAGGAGGAGGAAGATGGGGAAGGAAGAGGAGGAGGAGGAGGTAAAGGAAGAAGAGGGAGACAGGAGAGGAGGGGGGGAGGGAGGAGGGAGATGCGGAGGAAAGCAGAGGAGAAGGGCATGGTGTTTGGGCTCAAATGCCAGCCGAGTGTGCCAGTTTCTCCACCCACAGGTCATGCCTGAAACAAGGAACTCCGTTCCTCCACACGTGTCTCTCATTTCAGGTGGAAGTGTGAGTTTCCCACTGGGCCAGTCACTGTTTTATTGCCACTCACCTTGAGACTCCCTTCAGCGCTGTGCTGCTCTGAGGGGCTGGACACAGGGTCTGTCCTTCATAGTGGGTGACGTGGAGCTGTGAGGATGGCTGGAGGGATGCTGTGGAGGGAGGGCTGTTGTCTCCTGCTCCCCTGTCGGCACAGGTGCTCAGAGTCACCATGCTACTTGGGAAGCCTGCTGTCCCTGGTGACCAGGAAGCCCAGACTGGGCCCTATCCTCATGTCCTCTCAGGTGATGGAAGTGGACATTGGTGCTGTCCACTCTGCCCTGGAAGGTACACTGGTCCCCTGCACCCTGGCCACCCGGTCCTGTCTGGCCCTGGAGACAGTTCCCATGGCCTTCTGGGATGGACAGGGGGCCACAGCTCCCACACAGGCCTCTGTGATGGGTCTGGGCTGTCTGTGGGATGCACACCCGGAGCCTGGGCCCAGCGCTGCCTCTGTACCTGGTGCTGCAGCCTTGCTCTGTCACATAGGGCTCCTGGGAAGGCCCTGCTTTCCTCTGTTACCCTTACTGTTGCTATCAGAAAAGCCCTGAGCAGGCTGACTTGATAAAGAACAGAGGTTCTCGCTGAGCTTACACTGTTGGAGAGTGAAGTGCCGAGGCCCGGCGCTGGCCAGGGCCCTCACCGGGAAGCAGCACGGGGAAGGGCCACACCCACACACAGGAAGCGGGGAGGAGGCAGGGCTGGACATGCAGCTGCAGCACCTGGCTCTGGACGATGTCCCTGCAGCAGACCCTGCCCCAGGAGCCTCAGGACATCCCACTGGGCTCCCCCCTGTGAAGGCCACTACCTTTCAACACCCACTGCCCCTCGGGGAGCATGCCTGCAGCACAGGGATTCTGGGGAGGCACAGCAGCAGGCTCCCCGAGTGTCCTTCCTTAGGTAGGTGCCCCACCCTCAGTCCCCTCGCACGCTCCCCCATCTTCATCTTCCTACAGCGACTTCAGAGTTCCTCACACCCAGCTTGCTCGGCTGCAATGACCGTGTGGCTTCCGGCCGCATGACTGGACTCCAACTGAGGGACACATCGCCCTCCAGTGATTCCTGAGGACGTGGTGCCTGCGTCTGTCTCGGCACGCACTGGCATCCCTAGCCTGCAGCCCGGCGCCTCAGCGATGAGTGGCACCACTGTGCTCACCACCGTCACCAACACGGGCTGATCAGCGTCTCAGTGTGGCAGAACTGGTTCAGGTTCCCTTCCTCCACGGTCAGAAGCTGAGGCCTCTGTGGAGAGCTACCCAGCTAGGATGCCCTGCTTTTCCTCTGCCAGTTCTCTACCTGCCCTGCCCTCCCTGCTGACACAGAAACCAACTCCAACCTGCTGTCCCGGGAATTTATTTCCAATAACCAGTGATCAAGGCAGGTCAAAGCCCTGCACCTCAGTGTCTGCATTTGACGATAAAGCCCCCTCTGTGTAGCGGCAATAGAATGAGTTAATTTTATCTAAGATAAAGTGAACCTCTCTCGGTGTATGAAGCACTGCCCCCGTCAGAGACCTTATTACTGTACTACAATGGTCCATTTAGAAAGAAATGTGCCTCATAGTAAAAAATCTCAGTCTGTCTGCCTTTTGATTAAAAGTTAGCATAATGAACTTGGGAGGATTCAGCATTAAATCCAAATCAGCTGTACCAGGTATCTCTTTTTCTTGAAAACTTTATCTTGTTCTTCCATATAAGAAAAGCTCATTAAAATGAAGTAAAAGGAGAGAAAAGTCTGGATATGATCTGCCTCGCTGGGGCTCCCAAGGTCCTCAGGGCGCTGGCAGCTGGAACAAGGCAAGTCCTCCTCATTAGCGTGCAAACTGCAAGGCTCCTCCACTGGGGACCTCAGCGCCTGCCTCGGTGGGGGACACAGGTGCTCAGAGGTAGAGTGCGGCCCCTCCGCTTCGACCTGGGAACCTGCCATTGGGGCTCGTTTGGTCCTTGGCGAGCACAGCTCGCTGGGGGTGGGGTGGGGGTGGGGCCTCCCGCGTGCTCAGTGTGCCAATGAGTGCTGGGACATTCTCTTCATCAGATGCCTACTGGTCGCCTATCATATGCTGACTCTTCCCCTTGCTCCACGAACCCACCGCTGCAGTGGGGAAAGGAGACCAGTCACCCCACCAGTGTCACCCCAGGGCACAGGCAGGGAGTGGCAGGGAGTGGGGAGAGTGGGGATCCACCCCTGCCCAGGGGCCTGAGCACAGCGTGGTGCTGGAGGGGACCCTGGGGCTGGCCCCTCCCGCTGGCAAAAGAGGTCAGAGTTTACGTTCAGCTGAGTTTAGAGAGAACGGAAAAGATCTTGGCCGCACATCTGCGCTAACTGCGGAGAGAAGTGGACGAACGGTCGTGTTGCGCGTGGACTAGGACACGCTGGGGATGATTCGGGTCGGGATTGTCGTGGCTTAGCATAAGTGACACCGTCTTAAGGCCTGCGTGTAACTGTGCCCTGTGTTCAGGGAAATGGAAAGTCCTCAGGGTACAAACGAGTCCCGTCAGAAGGGCAGAACGATCTGCACCTAGAGGCGGACAGTGGCCTGCTCAGCAGAGGAGGCGGGACGCAGGCCACGGCCGGAAAGCAGTGGAAGGCCGGAGCTAAGCTGCTTCCGGCAGGACGTCCTTTGTGATCGTCTCTTCTAAAAACTCTGTAACTTTCCAATTGGGGGACACTTGTTTGGACTCTGAACAGGGTGGGGGGTCTGTATACGAGTGGCCCTGAGCTCAGTTAAATTCCACATTTATCAATTTGGCTGCTTTGACTCCTATATTGTTGTTCAGGAACCCACCTCAGGAATGAAAGGAGATACAGGTCCCGGGACCCTCGGGGCTGCTGTTCCCGGAATGTGGCACCACCAGCACAGAGGAAGCCTCCGGCAGCATGGAGCTGGCAGCTGGCCAGGCTGCTTTGGGCTCACTTTTTTTTTTTTTAATCTGAATAGCTACAAATCGAGGAATTTTGGTTTACTTAGGTCTAAATTGATTCGCTGAGTCTCAGGGAAAAAGAAGACAGGGCGTACACAACAGAAAAACACAATTTAAAGTCTGCATAGTTTGGTTCTGATGAAATGTCCATAAAATGAGTAGAAACCGCACAGGCTAGAAAGAATGTGTGATTTTTAAAAGTGCCGAAGGAAAAAGAAAACTCAACCGGAAGTCTGTATCCAGTAAAGCTATCTTATGAAAGTAAGGAGGAGATTCTAAAATTCCGAGAGGAATGGTGGTGGGAGCTGGCAGGCGGGGCGAGGGCGCAGAAGCAGAGCCGGGGTCACCACACTGGTAAAACCGAGGTCGCTGTGGACGGGTTTTCTGTCTGCAAATCAGCTGTTCCCGTCTGACTTAAAGAGGAGGCCTCGTACAGTAAAGCCGAGCACGCGGGACCTGTGTGAAGCTGCTTTCCTGACAAGGAGTAGGGAAGAGGGTGGAGACCAGCGCAGCTGCACTTGCTTCACAGAATTTCAGTAGCGACCCAAACCCTGGTAAAAATTAAGACATTCACAGCAACCCTCCAAGAGACCACTAAGAACATGCTAGAGATATGTAAAGACATGGGGAAGGAACCAAGGTGCTTCATTATAAAGTATCCACTTATAAAAAAGGAAGCAGTAATGAAGACATTGAGGGAGTAAAAAAGGTAAGACCTGTGGTGTGTGGGTTAGTATTTCTAGAGGAGCAGAGTCATAGAATGTACATGTGAGCACCGTGTACACACACACACACACACACACACACACACACACGTTCACAAGGCCAGAGAAGGCAAAGCCAAATGTGGCCAGAGCCACAGGGTTCAAGCAGCTGAAAGTGACAGGAGGGGTCCAGGGTGCAGAGCCAGGAGGCCCAGTGCTCCCCGGCGCTCCCCAGAGGAGCCTGATGCACCTGCATTGGAGCCTGAGCCCACGGGTGACCAGGGGCAACAGACACAAGCGCAGGTCAAGCAGAGCACAGCTTCCCAGCTGCAGGCCGACTCCTCCCCTGCCCCTCCTCTGCCCCCCAGGCTGCCAGTAGTCAGGTGGGACCGCACCCCCAACACCCCGACTCCCGCTTTTTTACTCTGCTAGACGACTCAGGTCCAGCCAAGTTGGCAGTCATGCTTGTCACGACAGGCACTGAGCCGCACATCTACCTCATTGGTAGTTACATTAAAATTACAATGTAAACAAATCAAATGCTCCAACTGAGGCACAGATTGCAGAATGGATGGGAGGAAAGACCCGACTCTGCACGCGTGGAGAGACCCACTGGGCTCAATGACACCAGCGGGAGGGAAGGAGAAGGCAGACGAGGCACATGCAGCAGCGGCGGGGGGGCGGCTTCCCCGTGTGACTAGACAGTGGCGATGCTGTGGGTCCGCGATCACACTGAACGCGGGCTGATTCCACGCTTTGAAAGCGGTGGCCCAGGTGGCGCTGGAGTCCCCCCGTGGGGAGGGTTCCCGCTTCTCCGCGCCAGCTGCGCGGGTTGCCTCGCGTTCCGAAGCTGCCCGTGCGTCCGCCCGAGGTCTCCTGCTCCCATCAAAGCCCTGGAAGAAGTTCTCTTCCTCACGACTCACTAACCTTTAATTAAACTAGAAGAGAAATCACAGGACACAAATTAAGGATGGCTGGAGCCGGGAGGCAGGGAGCCCAGCTCTGGGCCTGTGTGCTGCGTGCGACGTTACCCCCGGAGGTTCGGTGGCCCAGCACAGCGCGGGTGGAGTGGGCGAGGAGTGGGCCCCGCGTGGCATGGATTGAGGGGCCTCCCCTGCCCTGAGAAGCACCAGGGCTCCTCCTCAAGCCCAGCTTTATTCCACAGCTGCCATATGGAATTGTTCATCTGGGGGAACCTCCCGAGAGCTTAGTAAGAGTGACAGAGCTGTCTGCTTGTTTTGATAAAAGAAAATTCCCCTTTTTTGTCAAATGTTGTTTTTTTTGCCTGATGGGAAATTCTGTCAGAAAATGATAGCATCAAAGGTTCCTGCGCAGGAAGAAAAGCTTTGGCTCAGGCTTCTCACTTACAGATCAAGAAAGAGAAGTGGGGGGTTAAATTACTCTTTTCAAGGTCATAAAATGAATTAATTCTTTAAGATTTGTCTCTGAACAAAAAACTGTATTAGACACTTGACATGCACATCCTTTATTATTCTGTTTCCTCATTTATTTCATCCTTCAGTGATTCTGGATATTTATCTTTGTTACCTGTAAGATGCTCATATTTTATTTTTGCATCTTGCATACCTATACAGTTTTCTCACTGTAGATTGTAATCTTTCGCTTTTTACTCACTGCTTTTCTATTCTTCACATCGTCTGACGCACTGTAAGGCTACGGTGCGCACAGTTGGCTGGACTGAACTGGTGACAGGATGGAAGAGCGTGCTCTTCTCTTCACTGGGTGCAAACCCAGCGGGGGCACTGCTCATGCCCAAAATGACCCCTTGATTTCTGGAAAGGTCTCACACAGATGTCACCTTGGGAGAGGGATTGCAGAGTTTGTAATGCAGGTGGTGAAGGAATTTACCAAGAGCAGAGCAGCAAAAGGACAAGAGCTATGCAGAGCATAGCTCACTGTCCACAGCTCACTGTCCAGAGGTGTGGAAGGCCAGAGACAGCATGTGTGACGGGAGCAGGAGCAGAGCTGTTTTCAAAGGGAGAAGTGTGGGATTTGACCCAGGTCCAAGCGTTCCTGTCACCTTGTGTGTCATCCCTGTGCTACACAGGCTGGGACCCAGCAATGCAGAGGTCGCACTGTGTGCAGGAAGCCCCGTGCTGCTCTGTGATTCAGCCGGTTTGAGAGCAGAGTACGTGACTGGTGCAGGGCTCCAAGGAGGTCAGAGTAACGGTCCCCATACTAAGCATACTCCACAGGGGTGACAGAAATATAGGGAACACAGTGGGAGATGCCGTGTCTACATGGTCCTCATCCCACTCGGCTCTAAAGGCTAAAGCACACAGTGGCATTTGTCTGCACAAAGCTAATCAGGTTTCCTTCCAACCAATGGTGAGTCTTCCAAGCCAGGTATCTGAGCAGGCTCTGTTTCCACAGCAGCCCGGGAACCACTGCTTGTGCACCAGTCTTCCAGAAGTGTGCGTCCGCGTCTACCTTCAGACTGTGGGTTTGGCAAGCCCGTTCTTTCCTCTTCTTGTCTGATTCTCTTTGCTATGGCTGTGTCTCCATGTCTCCCAAAGCTGCACATCAGAGGTGGCTGGATCCAGAGTGTGTGACTGATTCATGCTGAAATGCTGGGATCAAGGGTGCTGGGATGAAGGCTGGGTGGTTGCTGGATTGGCACCACCCTAACCCCAGGAGCCTGGATACAATATAAGGGACAGGGGAGACTTGTCTTGTCCCTTGCTTGCTTCCTTTTGCCATTTTTATTTTGTCTATAATGAACTGTTTTTCCCCGGAGATGCCACTCTACCTTGGAGCCAGCCGACTGTGAATGGAAACTTCTGCCAGATAACCCTTTCCTCCCGTAACTTTGGGTCTCAGGTATTGTGTCTCAGAAATGAGCAATGTGACTAAGACACCCGGAGTCCCCTGCCCTCCACCAGAAGAGCAGGCACCACACTGGGGCTCTGGGCACTGTCTGGAGCAGCTCTACAGGAGCACCCGTAGGCACAGCCTTCAGCGAACGGTTTCCATGCACTCGTGGAAGGAGTCTGGGCTGCTTGGTGGGAGAGCTTTCATCTTTCCACAGAGAGTTTATAAAACAAATTAGAAAAATCATACAGTACTTCTCATAAAGCTAAAATCATTTAAAAATTCTTATTCTGAGATTATGTGTGCTTTATAAGTGAATGATAATGAATTCATGGGAGGATTTTTGTTTGGTGGGTGTTTGGTTGATTTTGTTTGTTTTTGCTTACAAAGTCCGTAACCTGGGCTGACACTTGGGAAAGGTTTTTCAAGGTGCTCCTGACCCAGGGCTGCCAGAAACAGCTGCCGGTGACTCAGTAAAAAAATTCAAACTCCATTTCCCCTCTCAGTCTTCAGTCTTTAAAATTTTCCCTCTTGTAATCATAAAGGTCGCAGTAGTAGAACTTCAAGGGAAAGCGTTCAAGCCAGCTCTCAGTGAGTCCCCCAAAGCGCACTCACTAGTGGGGCTCCTGGCTCCTGACGGAGGCCCCGGCTCGCCCGAGGCCCTGAGCAGCAGCTGCGTCGCTTCAACGGCATTTCCCGTGCTGGTGACTCCCAGGGGCCCACAGCAGTGGGTGACACCGCTCAGAGAAAATCTTCACTTTTAAGGGAACCTATATAATAAACTTGGTCTCTGTTTCACAAAACCACATTTCAAAGCTACTCAGAATCTGTGATGCTAAACTTTGCTTTGTGGAGAGGAAGACGACAGAACATCAGTGGAGACAAAGCTGTGACATTCTGGCTGGACGCGTGTCCCCAGCATACTAACAGTGAGGTGGTCTGTGGGAGCCTTGTTCCCCCGCTGCCCTCTGGTAGGACTAGAGGGGTCTGGGTGCAGCAGAGAAGCTGTGAGAGAGTGTGTGGAGGCCGATGCCTCTGGAGACTCGAGGGTTCCCATAGGAACTAGTGCTGGCTCCACGCTCTCATTGCAGTAACCCTTAGCTTTTTAAAAGGCCGGGAATTCAAGTTGAATTTAGTTGGCTCATGCATCACCATGCAAATTTTACTCAAGGGTCATCCACACAGTCTGGAGGAAACAGGGAATGCAGTGGGGAAGCCACCACGCATCTCCTGCTGTCGGAGAGATGGATATGAATTTGGTCAGCTGCCGGCCAGTGAGGCTGGTGACAGACTTGAGAAAGAAACTCTTTTGTGAGACCCTTGTTGTGAGGTCACCGGAACAAGATGCCTGCTGCTCAAGAACAGGTCAGGGAAGGAAGCACAGATTGTATCAGGCTGCGTTGCCCTGCTGGTGCTGCCAGACCGGACATTGTCCTCAGCCAGACCTGAGCACCTGTCTGCACGGTGGCCTCCTGGAGATATGGAGACTTCTGCACCACCGTGAGAGCTTCTGCCAGGCTCCCTGGCACCCTACCCACCTTGCGCTCCACGCCTGGCTCTCTGCAGCGTGCCGGCACCTCTCCCAGGCACTCCATGACTCGCTTCCCCTTGCTTCCATCTTCAGGGGTCTGCTTTGCTCCCTGGAGCATGGAAAGGTGACACCTGCATTGAAGACACTTAACGAGTCCCTAGCTCTGCAGGGAGGGAAGCGCACTGAGCGACGCCTTCGACTTTGCCCAGCTTTCCCTCGGGTTTCCAGGGCTGCAGCTCATGAGTGCCGTCGGAGGGAAGCATGTCCTCTGCCCTGCTCATCACCGTGTCTGTCACCCCTCCCCACCATGTTCCATCAGGCACATCCTCAGCTCTGCACCGGCAGTGGCAGTGAGTGAGGCTGCCCTGCGGAGAGGGGGTGCTCGTGGGGACAAAGTGTGCTGTGAGAGGTTGCAGACATGCCAGGCTGAGGACGCCACTGTCCTGTGAGACAGGTCAGGTGGACTCAGTTCCTCTCAGCACATGGTCTACACAGCCTGCCTTCAAGGGTGCTGAACTGCAGTGCTAGGGTGGCTCCACTCTCAGATTAAGACTGTAAAATCCAAGCTTTCAGCGTCAGATTGATCCCACCACTGAAATTAGTGACTCTAACCCCCCGTGCACACCTTACACACATGCACCACACACACTGACTGAGCATGCAGGACTTCACTAGTGGTCTCGCCCCCATGAGCTAGCTCACGACCTTGCAGTGCCCCCAGCCTTAGGAGCTGATAGGCAGCATTAGCATCTGCCGGCCTGTGCCTGAGCCTGCTACTGGACGCAGGAAGTGCTGTCCCAGTGTGCAGGCTGAGGGAGGGGCGCGGGCGGTTCAGTGGACTCACCTGTGTTCCCTGTGCATCAGAAGCAGTCGCCCCGGGACCGTTCTGAGGATGCCCTCCCCTTCTCTCTGTGGGGTCACCGCCCAAGCTTCCCTTCCCAGGCCCTCCCAGCCATCCGCACCGCTCCACCCTGTGCCATCCACCCGGACTGTGTCCCCGCGTCCTCCTCCGCTGTGGGTCCCTGCAGGGCACACGGCTGCAAACCTGCAAACACGATGGACTCATCGTTCAGAAAAGGTTAGCGCACACATTTCTAGGAGAAAAATACGTCCTCCTTGCAATTCATTTATTGCTCACAGAAGACCGTCTTTGGATGAAAAGTCTCTGCTCAGTCTAATCTTGTTCCTTGGCAGATGGTTTTCCCCTACAACTCCGTTCCCAGGATTCTGAAAGTTCTTTAGGAGTTTTTGTTGTTTTTCTGACTCAGTTGGCAGTATTTGTAGGGGAACAGAGTGATTTGTCCCAGCAATGGGAAGGCTGATCAACACCCATTCATTACCCAAAAGGCTTTATTTTCTTGCACCTTTTATTCCCTTATATCATATAAGATATGTTGGCTTTATATCAGCAACTTAAGTATTGTTAATTTTACACAGTACTGTTTAAGTACTACACACTAAGAGAAGGCATCAGGCAGAGACCTTGCCAGCTCTCATGGAAGCCCTTGGTACGTTTCTAGTTATGGCAGCATCACTGTGTTAAGTAGAAGGAGAGGTGACCTTGTTACTGTCTGCATCTGGAGATTCAAGTGGTTTTGGGGGACCCACATGCACACCCCATGCAGCCAGTGGGTGGAAAATCTCCCCTTGCGGTGGAAAACCACACGTGTCAAGTGGCCTGGCCGCGTGAGTGTGCTTGCTGGAGAGGTCGGCAGAGGACGGATGGACACTGAGGAAGAGGATGCGGGCCTCGAAGGCACCCATGGGAGGTGCAGGCAGTGGGAGGGGGATTTGGTCTTGGTGACCACAGGCCACTGGACATGGGGCCTCCCAGCTTCGGTCCAGGCTGATGGCCAGGACTTGGCACTGGCTATCTGTGTCCTGACACCTTGACTGTGACTGAGTCACAGCAGAGAAGATTCCTGTCACATGTTACATCACTGGCTCTGTTTTCTGGGGGCCACTGCCAGGCCATCTTGATAAAGATCCTGTGATTGCAGAGTTGTTAGTGGTCCTGACTCGGGGGCATTGGAGCAGCTCTTCCTGACCCACAGGTAGGCCGTCTGCGCTGTGCTGTTGAGAATTTGTTGCTCTGAAGATCTTTATGGGGTTGTGATCTCGCTTGGATTCTCTCACACTGAATTGATTTCCTCCTCTCTCCTAATTATGTTCTAAGCCTGCAGTGTGAAAACCCACTCTAACTAATGCATGATCGGGAGGCCAATCAGTGAAGACATTGGTTTCTACCTCATGAACCGGGGTCAAAGGTGACAAAATATGGTCAGGGTGGTGGGCTTGGGAGGGCCCCCAAGAGCGGGAGATCAGTCCCCCTGCAGCAGTGCTGTCTGAACCTCACTGATAGGTGCGTTTGCCCTTCTGCATGTGTTCTGGAAGATAAACTTGCTAAGGAAGTCTATTTCTAACCCACATCCAGGACACACAGGAGCAAAAACAACAGCAATCTCTCTATGAAGCACTTGCCAAATGGTTTTTTCCCCTTAATTTCTAGTTCTCTTCATCATCTTCAAAGATGAACCCTATAAAAACATGCTCAAAAAGCCAACCCGTTCTCCAAGATGATTTAATTAAAAAATTTATACAAACATAGGTACAGCTAAAACCTATAGCTGACCAGTAATTTGAGTTCTAAAAATGCAAGAGAAAAATTTAAAAATTCAAATGTCATAATGACCCATGTTTTCTAAGGGGTTTAGGAAATTTAATTAATGTATGTTATCAGAAGCCTGTACAAAAATTCCATTTCCAAGTGCCACTAATTGCCTGCACTTCCTCTAAATGGGTCCATCCTGGATCCCTGGTCCCTGGTGACTCAGTGACTCACTGGGTGCTCTGAAGTGACCATAGGGGACCCAGCTCAGCAGGGAGAACCAGACCCCAAAGGAGGAGGCTTTCCTAGACTGCAAGTGGGGACAGCTCTGGCCAGGCTCTGAGGACAGTGTGCACAGGATAAACTGATTTGCAGCCCCTTGATCTCAGTTATAGGGCTGGTATCAATCGTAGGCCATAAACTAAGTCTTCGTGAATTAGAACGATGCAATTATGAAATTCAAGCCACTTCACATGAGCAGCAAACATGACACAGTCCACACATATTACTGGGGGCTCAGCCACATCCATGGTGAAACATCATGGTACCGTAAGAGCCCCAGTGCAGACAGAGACCCTGAGGCCCAGGAGCAATGGATGCCAAGCCTCATAGTTCCCAGCCCGGTGCTCTCTTGTCTTCCAGGGTCCAAGTGAGCTCAGGCACAGCTGCATTTGCTTCTATTTCTGCTTCCAAACTGGCCTTTGAATAGCCCAATCTCCTCTGAGACTTAGGGCCCTAATTAGTGTTTTAAAATCCTGTTCAAAACCAGAAACCAAGGTTCTAATTTCTGGCTTTTCCTCTAAACTAACTCTTTGCAGTATTTTTGAGTGGTTTCTTAGTTTCTTTGCTCTCCAGTCTTCAATGCTAATTCCGTCTCTCTGTCTAAATCCCTATCAGTTGGGAATGTTTTTATGGTTAAGAAGGTGCCAGCATAGATGGGACAGCATGCGCAGGGCGAGGAGAAGCTCACTGACCTTGCCCGACATCATGCTCACTGCAACATCATCTGACGAAAAGTCCGCCTTCCGCTAATAATTAAGAGACGGGGCGGCAGGCGAAGCAGTCAGAGGCCTCCCCTCCCCCAGGACAAGACGGCTGCTTGTGATTCGAGGATGCAGGGGCTCTGCCCAGCTCTCTCGTGCGATGGCATAGCTCCTGTCTCCCTGCTCTGTCTCCCGGGAGATTGTGTCACAGTGCATGCAGTGTCCCGGGCTCTGCTCACACCAGTCACTTCTGAGCTGCTTTCTGCTCTCAGGTTACCCAGGTTACTTGTCTCAGTCTAACAGTGACACTGTCAGTGGGTATTCTAGTGTCACCCAGCCTCTCTGCTGTGGCACTGACCTGCAGAATTACACGCGGGAAGCATCCAATCTATTTTAGCACAGGGCAGGTGTCCCTCATGTCTGCAGCTGGTCCCAGGACTCTGCAGACACCAGGACTCAAGTTCTCAGGTCCCTCCTCCAGGCACAGTGTTCACATCTATGTCACCTGCACCCCTTGTACTTTGTCATCTCTGGATTGCTTGCAATGTCTAATGAAGTGTCAACAGTGTGTCACAGCTATGACACTGTCACTTAGGGCACAGTAGCATGAAACAAGGCCCCATTTTCTTTCTGAATACTTTGGATCCCTCTTGGTTGAACCCCACAGATACAGAGGGTTGGCGGTACTCACGTGTGTGGCAGTTGGGCCTCTACATCACCCGCACTCTGCAAAGGGGCTGAGGGCATCGCCCAGGGCAGAGCGTGTGTCTAGCACTCACGAGCTGCTCTAACCCTGCACCTAAAGCAACAAGACCTCATAGCATTGAGACACACCCAGAAACACACTCCGGTCCCGCATGCTGGCGTGAGCTGCCTCGGGGAACGTGAGACCGGCAGTTCTCTGGCAGCAGTGGCCACCAGGAATCAGAGACGCCCTCAGTGACGTTCAGCACTGCCCGAGGACCTGCTGGTCTCAGTGTGCGCTTCTGCTGTCAACACCTGCCCCAGCGTTTGGGGAGGCAGGACACTCACTTGTTACTCACTGATGACAAGGACTGTTCCTTAATCATAACGACAGCGCTGGAGAGCTCTGACAGACACGGGCCCAAATGAGTCTTCACGGCGAACTGCAGCAAGAACGAGACAGCCCACAACGTGAGTTCCAGCTAGGGCGAGTTATCACTGCGGGGACATTCTCACCAGAAGTATTTGCTATGAACCTAAGCTCAAAATTCAGGGAACATTCTAAGAAACAATTAGCTTTCCCTCCTCATGGTGCCAGTGACAGGGCCAGTAGAGAAGCAGCGGAGCCTCCTGGGGTGAGGGGCCGCGGTGCCGCATCTCGTGCTCCCTCAGGAAATTGGGGTGCTGAGAAGTTCATTGTTGGGAAGTGGGGGGCGAGAGTAATGACTGCAAATCTACTAACGTGCCTCGCACTGTCAGGTTCTGATCTCTGAGGGGCGGTGACCCAGGGCATCACAGGAGTGCGTCTGGCCTCTCCAGATACGCAGTGCGGGGCTGCAGCACTGGGTCACACAGAACCTTGTCTGTGCTTCTCAAATGACCCAGAGCACACGCACACACGCACGCACACACGCATGCACACACACATGCACACGCACACATGCATGCACACGCACACACACAAGCACACACGCACACACCACACGCATGCCCATGCACACACACAAGCACACATGCATACATGCACATGCATTTGCACATGCACACACATGCAGGCATGACTAAGAGGTAATGTCGACCGGGTAGGAACAAAGTGTATTTGAGTAACTATCACATCATTTTCCCTTTAGATGTGAATTGATAAACAATAAGTATGTATGTAGTATAAAGTGATATTATGATTTGTAGACGATTAGCATTTACAAGTTAATATTTGTGGATAAACATTCCACAGCATGGAATTGTTAAGTTGAGTCAATAAGTATATTTGTCACCTCATATACTTGGCATTGTTATGCTGTGGACGTTGAAAACACTCCTCAGCAATCAGGAGACACAGTATGTTACTAACTGGGGTCACCATGCTGTCCAATGGATCTCAAAAACTGTGTGCGTTGTACTTCTCTGTAGATTTGAAATTTGTCAAAGTACAGACCTGGAATATAGCCTGCTTTTGCCTCTGATAATCCAGCTGAGGAGCTGATAGTGTGTTACTCAACTTCCCCAGATCGGGCTGGCCGAATGTGTGGTGGGCCAGCCTCGGTGCCGCCAGCAAGCACAGGAGGGAGACTGTATGACTTAACACCTGACGGCGGGGCCCAGCTCCTGGGGCAGAGAAGAGGGGCTGTGGGGTTAAAGCACCCGTGTGAGGAGTTTCATCAGGGCAGCCTGAGCAGCTGAATATGATCCCAGGTACAGAAATGTGGGGACATGTTATGACACACTCAAATACCACATCTGACACATCATTCAAAACACAGTCCTCACACTCTGGGGAAAATATTTGAGAGAGAAAAAGAGACAGGGGGAGCAGGGACGGAAGAGAGCGAGGAAAAGGAGGAGAGGAGAGGGGAGGGAGGAGACAGAGACAGACAGAGGGGCAGAGAGAGACAGAGACTGAATTTTCAAAGTTGGGCTTTGCACTTGGCCAAGGCCCTCAGTAATGTGTCCAGTAAAATGCGTCACACAGACCCCATGGCAGATATGGTGGCGGCAGCTGCAGCCTGATTGAAACTGGGGCCCTGCGACATGGAGCCCTCTGCTGTGCTGGGCTCCTAGCTGCCTGGCCCCTGTGCCCACAGCAACGTGAGTGCCCTGGGGTCCTCTAGGGCTCATTGGCTCTGCAGGCCCTGGCGTCCATCCAAGAGCTGCACCATTGTTCCCCCCAACCTGTGAGGGCACAGCCACCCTGGGAGGTGGTAGCACCTACACCGGCACCCACATCAGCACCCGCTGTGGTCCCAGCAGAAGACAGCAGCTGACTGTCATGTCTGCACCTCCTACATGGCACACTGCTTCTTTAAAGGAAGTCTGCGTGGCACCTGGTCAAGAACCGAGTCTCGTTAACTTCACAAGTTTATTCTTTAATTACGCAATGAAATAGTTGGATGCTCTACGGTTTGGGGCATGGAATGTGACCATACACACTGCAGGTGCCTAGACCTGTGTGGAGGGACCCAAGAGGAGCAGGGAGGCAGAGGGAGGGGAGGGAAAGGGGACACTAACTAATTAAGAAATGCCATTGCTTCCACCTAGGATGGATGCAGTCATTATGTACTGTGGCCACATGCTGGGGACAAAGAAGGGAGAGAGAGAGAGGAGAGCGAGAGAGGAGAGAGAGAGAGAGAGAGAGAGAGAGAGAGAGAGAGAGAAGTCACATAAAATTTGCCTGTGATCTTGCCAAACAGAAAAGCATTATTAAATCTGGATGTAACAAATCCAGTCTTGGGTCTTCTACTCTAGTACTATGTATTTTTCAACTTTTCAATTTCACCGGCCTCAGCAACAAACCTTGTTGCATCAAGTCAGGTCACCCAGGAGCCTCTGTGGCCCTTGCTGCTCTGTGGTGCCTTCGCAGGTCTTCAGCAGGGCAGAGGTGTGGCTTCCTTCTCTGAGTGCAGAGCTGAGCTTCCCTCCCTGTGGGCATCTGGCTGGTTGAGGTCAGTCGCTCTCCTGAACCCTGAGACACGGGAGCCCAGGCGGGAGGTGCTGTGCAGTGCCACAGTCCCTGCATCCATCTGTCCATCCCTCTCTCTCCCCATGGTGTCCACTCTGCAGAGCCAGGTGGATGTGGCCTTGCAGGCACCAGTTCTGCTTCATGGTCACTGTGTCTCAGGCTCCCTGCATGTTACCCTTCTCCCCTACCTTCCCACAGAGCCTGCTCCTGCCTGTGGTCCCTGCTGGTTGACCATGGACACCAGCACAAGAGAGCTGGCCCAGGCCTGGTGCCCTTGCTGGCTCCTCACTGCCCCTCCCCTTGAGTGATGCACCCTCCTAGCCATCTGCTGAAAGCATGCCCTGGGCAGTTCTCCAAGGGAAGGGCGCGTCCTGTAAGCAGATTGCTGCACTGCAGTGTCCACTTATTCATTGAAGAGCTGCCCAGTGTCTAGGCCACTGCTCCACAGGTTCCTTAAGAGCAAGGCTGACTCCTGGGCTTCTTCTCTCTCAGGGTCTCCGATCCCCTCACAGCTCTGGCTCCTCAGCACTGACTGACCATTAGACAGATACTTGGGGGACAGTAAGTCCAGAGGTAATTACGGTGAGATGTTTGTCCATTGTGGAAGTATGCAGCTGACCTGGATTAAGCTTTCTGTTATGGAGGATTCCTGTTCTCTGGCTTAGTCATTCATCTTTTTACTTCAAAAGAACATGACAATGGCAAATCTTTGAAAGAGGGAAAAAGCAAAGTCCTCAGAGAACCTGAGTAGCACAGGGAAGATGAGGAGAGTCCTGGGCATCTAGCAGAGCTGAGGCCACGCAGAGGTCTTTCCCGAGCGCCCTCTGGGCACCGGCGAGGGGCTGGGCTCCTGCTTCCCTGACCTGGGAAGATCGAGCACTGAAGGCTGCAATGAAAGAAGAGAAAGAGCTTCCAGAGCTGCTGCAGAAGCAGCACAAATGATGGCATGAGTAAGCTTAAGTGAGGGGAGGATTTTAGGGAGATTAGTGGCAGCGTGTCTTTCACGGTAGTGCAAAGTTCTCATGTAAATATTGGCGTATTTGTAGATCGCGCCTTTTCTATATACACATTCATATCTCCATGTAACATGCACTTCATCTTTGAAATTTTAATACATAACGTTTTTAAGAAATTGCGTTTAAAGATAAAAAACTGACATTCAGTTTTATAAATAGCCACTGCCAGAAAAAAGAGGAAGAAAACAGGAGTTTTCACATGATGGTAAATGGGAAGCTTAAACTTGGGGCAAGGCTGTCCGGTGGGACAGTGAGAGCTCGGTCTGCACAAGGCCTGGCTCCAGCAGCCAGCAGCAAAACTAAGGGAAACAGAAATGAGCAGCACATCCGCCCTCCCTCACCTTGAACACTGCGAGTAAATGAACCGCTCCTGACCTCAGCAGCCCCTCGTCGGCTGGCTGGTGCATGAGCTCAGAAGTACCGCTGCTCGGAGTGCCCCGGGAGGGTGCCCGGCTGTGGACGCCAGCTGCCTCCGGCTGGAACCAGCAGAACTTGGCCCGGGTTGAATTCATCCTGAGCTTGGGGCTCTGAGCTTGGGGCTAGACAGTGGAGCTTTGTTCTGGGTCTGGGTAGGTAAGCGCCGAGGCTGGAAGCAGAGCTCTATCTAGGCCTTCAGTCGCCTACCCTCAGTTCTTTCTGCCCGTTAGACACTGTGGCTTTACATTTCTAACCAGTTCCATGTAAATGAAATTATTAATTATAGATGCTTCCAAGGCACAATCTACATCCATTAACAGGAAGTTCTGGGATGAGTTATTAATACTCCCCTTTTGGCGACCTGCACACTCCTCACTGACATGACAGGTGATTTTCAAAGGCACCCAGAGGTCACTGGTATCTTGATTTCCAAAATACCAATGAAAAGTGATTTTGTGCGAGAAAGATGTTTCTCAGCTTATTGGTGCTGAAGTGACAGGTTTTTTTAAAATTCCAGTTTAATAAACCACATGTATATCAAATTATGGAAAAATTAAAAACATAATGAAGCTTCATTTTTTATTAGACTCACCAGTTACAGAGTTTCTGCCAATTTCACAAATGGCCACACGTTTCCAGGGCGGGATCTGCACAACCCTGTCTCAGGATGGCCCCGGCTGGTTCTTCACGGCTGAGTGGCCCCGAGAGTGGCTCTGTGCCATGTGCTGCTGGGGCCACACTGCACCCGTACGTGGAGGCGGCTGGGGCCCTCCTGAGGAGAATTCCTTCACTGGGACCCCATCAGCCGTCAGAGAGAAGCCTGCACCCGCGTCCCCTCACCTGGTGCCCTGTGCGTCCTGAGCTCGGATTTAGCTCCATAAGTCACGTGGGATCAGGAGGAACAGACGTGCGGCCCTGTGGAGGTGTAACAGTCAGGAAGAAAATGTTCTAAATTTTCTTACATGACTTTTTAGGAATTCTGAATTCATTTTTGTTCTACTATCTGACAGTTGAACCAAATATCCAACATTCTTAAAGGAAATAAAGAGTAAGAACCGTGGGGTCTAGATTTATTTTCACCATACGTGCACAAGATAATCCCGATCGTCCCTTATTAAATCTGTGGCCTGGGAATGGGGAGGTGTCCCCTACCCAATTGTGAGGCATTTCGTTTTTATTACATTGTCTGTTTCCATAGCCAAAACCAAGAGGACGACTCTCAAGAGGCTGCTACCGTCAGTCAGGCTGCAGTGCGAAGCCAAATCACTTAAACAATTCCTTTATGACAGGAGGATAGTTAATAACAATGGCACTGAGTAGTAGTTTGGATTTTGGTTTCATCTTGTTAGCTGTTTAGACTTGTCCCAGGTGAGAAGAAACCAGAGAGCTAATGCAGATCCCCGGCTGGTGCACTGAAGAAGCTGTCTTGGGCACTGCTCCAGCGCCCGGTGATAAAGTGACAGCAACCCTGCTGCTTTCCCCTGTTGTTTCTCTTGACTCCGTGTGAGTGACAGACATCATTACATCTGATACCCTTTATGGCGGCTCCAAACTTTTCAGTCAGCAGCGGGATCCACAGTGCACGGCATAGTTTGTCATTGCGACTCATGGCTGAGTGTAGAGCTCAGCAGAGAAGAGGGGTGTGCGCACACACACACACACACACACACACACACACTGACCTCTGAGAGCAGTGACAGGTGCCTGTCATTAAGCTTCCCCAGGGCTCTCCTCCTTGCTGAGCTCGCACTGCGGCTTCCAGGCGCTGTCTTTACAGGGGTGCACAGGGCCGGGCTCTGGGCTGGCGGGGTCTAAAGTGTTGACTGAAGCAAACCCACACCCAAGAGTGCCCGGGGACACAAGGAGGGTCAGAGCCGAGACCGCAGCACCCACTGTCCTGAGCATCTCGAACACCGACTTTCTGAAAGTCTCTCCTTAAAAGCCCCTTCTGAAGCCGCAAGACACTTGATTTTAGCACTAAATTGTGAATATTTTCCTGCGAGAGTGGAGCCACCTGTGTGTCCGGGTCCAGGGTCGGGAATCCCTCCCGTGGACGTGTGCTGTCCCTGTCTCCCCGTTTCCGTTATTCGCCGACAGCAGCCCTGGAGCTGCCACTGGGCCCTCCCTGCTGCCTGCCGCCCTCCTCGCGGGTGGTGTTGGTTGACAGACGAGGTGACACCGACTCTCTCTCTCTTCGGCCGGTGAAAGGGTGCTTTGTTGAAGAAGATTTAGTTGGTGATGGTAGCTGGTGACCCGCTGAGAAGGGCACCTCAGGCCGAGAGAAAGCTAGAAGTGTTTGATAGCAGCCTCAAGTCGTGAGGGTTGTAGACCAGCCCGAGTAGCACAGTAATCTGTCATTTTTAAATAAAACCCTGGAGAAACCCGTTGGGGAAGTTTGTAGGAGTCAGCGGGCTGAGGAGGGGCTTGAGGGGCATCATTGTGCATGACGTGTGTGAGGCAGAGATGGATGATACGCCATCCGGAGAGTGAGGTCAGAAAGGTCATGGCCACAGGGTAGGCCAGAAGTGGAATCTAGAAAAGGTAAAAGAGGAAAAGACCTCACAGTTTGTCATTTCCCCATGGCCTCTGTGCCCTCTGCCCTTCTGCATATTCATTTTTCAAACAATTTTGACATTCTTTTCATTTGAGGTAGCCCTTTCCAGAAAGTTCTCAAAAGGAAATATGAAAGAAGAGAAAAAGAATGAAAAAGAAAAAAATGAAGAAGGAAGGAAGGAAGGAGGAGGCAGGCATGGGTAGGGGAGCTTGGGGGGCCTGGCCGCTGGTGTGGGTGTCCAGCAGCAGGGGGACAGAACCGCAGTGAAGTGAACCCTGAGGAGGGTCTGCTCTCCTCACCAAGGCGACAAGCTCCTTGGCCAGCATTGGGAAGGTGTCTTCTTCTTCTTCTTCTTCTTCTTCTTCTTCTTCTTCTTCTTCTTCTTCTTCTTCTTCTTCTTCTTCTTCTTCTTCTTCTTCAATTTTAAAGAGAAAAAAGATAAAAATACCATTGAAACGGATTTCCAAAACAGGGCAGTAGCTGGTTACAATGGCCGCTGCATTGCATATCACTGTCTTCACAGTAGTTATTCAGAGTGCAAGACAGAGGCATCCAAACAACGTTAGCAGACTCTTCTTCCCAAGGGGCTAAGAGAAACTAGCTGTACAGCCACCTTAGCTAGCTGTGTATACCTATATTTTCCCTTTTCCCTTCCTGTCTTTCCCCTTTCCATATCGCAGTTTATCTTTTCTTTTGAATACTATCTTCCTGATTGACAATATCTACTGTACCTTTTGGATCTTAATTTACTTGTCCCATTTCTCATGCTAGTGAAACAGTAAGATATTTACACAAATGGGTCTGATTTGTTTCACTTACAAGTATGGTCTTGAGTCACATCCATTTACTTACAAAAATCTCCAGTTTATCAATGGGTTTGGTGCTTGAATGATACTCCATTACATAAAAACTACATCTTTTTTATTCCTTTCTTGGTTATTGGGATTTGGGGTTGTTTCTTAGATTTAGCTATTACAATTTGTGCTACTATAAACATGGGTGCACACATATTGCTGTGGTACAATCACTGAATTCTTCTGGGAAGATAGCCCAAAGAGAACAGCTGGGTCAGATGCAACCTCTGATCCTAGGTCTTCGAGGAATCTCCACACTGATGTCCATAGCAGCTGCACCAGTCTCCACTGTTACCAGCAGTGGAGGAGGGTTCCTTTATCCCTGCAGCCCCTCCAGCATTTATTATTGGTCATTTTCTTGTTGGCAGCCATTATTTCTGGGGTAGATGGAATATTGGTGTTGTTTTAACTTCCATCTCCTGAATGACCAGTGATGTTGATCATTTTTTCATGTATTTACTTGTCATTTGTATTTCTTCATCTGAGAAGTGTGTATTCACCTCCAATGTGAGAAAGTACCTTTTAAAAAAGACATCACTAACATTTGCAGTATTTTTTACACTGATAAGAATTTGAGCCTTCTATCATACACACCAAAGACCCACATTTTTCCATATACACTGAACAGCAGGAGAGATGTCCAGATGACAAAGCAGTGGCCCTGGAGAGGCAGAGAGGACCCAGCTCAGGGACAGGTCCAGGACCACCACAGGTGGCAAGGTGGGCAGGAGCCACATTCCTTCCACCTGGGGTCTGGATGAGATCTTCCAAGACACATCAGTTTGGCTTCAGAGCAACTGAAACAAAACAGTTGAGATAGAATTTAACAAACCAGAGAAAGCCCTGTGTGTAAGCAACACGCACGCTTAGTTCTAAGGAAGTCATTTCAGTTTGTCTTGGGCTGCATCTGTAGCTTCAGCTGTCTCTGGGTAGAAGAGGTGAGAGCTGGACTAGCTGAGAAGTGGAACACGGGATAGTTCCACAAAGGGGTCACAGAGATCCCCAAACCCGCTGGCCTTCAGAGCACTCGGCTGCCCTTGACTGGAAGTTCTTACTGAGCAGTAAACAATTCTGGGTGGTTTTGTTGTCCGGAGATCCTGAGGTTGGTTCCGGATACACATGTGTGTGAAAGGTAAAGTCAGAAAAAAGGCAAAAATACATGTGGGACAATTTCCTCTTACTTATTTTTACAAGGAATACAATCCCTTGCAGTCTTCTCTCCTCATACCACTGAGAGAAGGGGTGTGATTGGAACTGTTTACTGGAACTCAAGTCTTAAGATCAAAAAGCCCTTTTTGTCTGTCTTTCTTTGGTCAAAATAAATAGTTGGTATGCTTCTCCCCCAGGGCCATCAGAATAGCAATGTTTTGAAGCACACTGAAGGTGGGAAGAAATAGTTCAATTTGAGCTTCTTTAAATTGCACATAGTGGGCTCCAGGTTATTTCTTGGACTTCAGTGAGTCCAGCAAACCGCTCTGGCTGTTGCTTCAGGACAGTGCTCTCCTGCCGCCTCTGTGGAGACCCGAGTGTCCAGTGCCCACCTTCTCTGTGTCCACCCTCATGACAAGGCGCTCATTCTCACTTCGCCCAGGTCTGTGCTGCTCTTTAAACTATTACCTCGTTTTGTTTGACTGGTTGCAATTCTTTTATTTCTGACAGTGCTAGTCTGTTCTTTTCCAAGCCTGCCCTTCATTTTAGCATCTTTTACTGTTTGCTGACTGATGTGATCCAGCCCTCACATGTGTCCATGGCAAGGTAATCTTCTGTGGGGTCTGGTCACTGCGATCACCTGCAGTCCGTGGAGCCGTAGGTCCGCTGCTCTTGCGTCTGCAGGGTCCTTTCCACTTGTCTCATTTGTGTGTGAGTCTGGCGATCTTGGGTCTCGAGATCCGAGCTTTTTCAAATGAAATTGTGATGACACTGAAGAAAGAATGATGGAGGGCCGTGCCTGACTTTCTCCTAAGTAACAGAAACCTTAAGCAAGGTCCAGTGCCAGCGGTCAGCTGTGCCAGCCAGACACCCAGGAGTGCATCGCTGGGACTCTGGTCAGTTTCCTTAATTTAGGCCACAAATCTCCTATGGAAATGCCCAGTTCGGGAAGGCTCTGGACGATGGAACCAGATCATTCTGCCTGGCGCCACAGTGCCAGTGCCGGAGGAGCCCTGCAGATCAACTGGCACTCCCCAGAGTGGGCCCTGGGGCCGCGCTGAAGGCCAGGAGGAGCACAGGTCAGCGGCCTGTCCTCCGCGCTCTGCACGGCGCAGAGTTGACGGCGCAGGTCCCTGCAGGCACCGTGTGGCTCTCTGCGGCCGGGCTCCCTGCATATTCCAACAGATGCCGGGGTGCAATGTGCAGCGGCCGCCTGCACCTGCTTGTGACAGGGCAGTTGTGCCAGGGGCACCGCGACCTGTGGTCCCGGGAAGGCTGCCTGCTGCCTGCCCACAGCTCAAGCGCGAGTGGCTCCAGAGCAGACCCACAACGACGCTCCGGACCCGGGCCTCCCCTGCCACCTGTGCTGTCCCCGCCAGCTGTGTGGCGCCTGGGCCCTGGCCCAGGGATGGCCCGTCTCCTGCAAATGAACCCTGGTGGCACACAAGAGGGAAAAACACAGAATGTGCTGATTTCTTTGTTTCAAAAGAAGAAATGTTCTCCATGCAACTTTTAAAATTTTACTTTTTATTTTAGAACTCTTTTGTTACTGCATGTCTGTGGCACATGTTTACATGTGGAGTTGGCACATGTACCCACACCCTCCGGCTCCTGTCCTGACCTCTCTCTCACTCCTCTGTCCTCTCGCTCCACCTCTTGGTCCCATTCCCATTTGGGAAAAAGTGCTCTTCCCTTCTTTCTATCATCGTTTATTTTGTCTTTTTCATTCTTTTTTTCTCATATAAAAGAAACCATGTGATATTTAAGCAATCTCAAGGTCCATCCATTTTCCTACAAGTGAGTAGTTCTCTGCTGTGTGTAAATACCACATTTTCTTTCTCCATTCTGTTCTTAATGGACAGGTAAGTCCTGAGTTTGTAATTTCAAAAGAAACACAACTTACACCACACAAGGATGTTCAGTACAACAATGACAGGAAACAAAGTAGAAAATATAAGGTAAAATTTTAGAATTAATACATCATAGTTATTACATTAA
Source organism: Hydrochoerus hydrochaeris (assembly GCA_004027455.1). Classification (NCBI taxonomy): domain Eukaryota; kingdom Metazoa; phylum Chordata; class Mammalia; order Rodentia; family Hydrochaeridae; genus Hydrochoerus; species Hydrochoerus hydrochaeris. Next base: position 30,636 of record PVLA01007482.1, on the reverse strand, counting down.
ACATAAAGGACATAAAGTTTCATTAAGGAAATGATAGATATTGGGTCAAAAAGTGTGATACTTCCTATGAAATATATTGACTCAAAAGGCTAAACACCTCATCAAAATGATTTCAAGATGCAGGCTCATCAATCAGTTAATTTCAAGAGAAATTATCATGAAGACAAAAGGTCACCATTTAATGATAAAGAACATGCATCCAGTGGATAAAAAATGTGTCTTTATTAATCAAAATTGAAGATTATAAGATTCTTGTAGATACTACATATTAAGAAAGTTTGATTCAATTCATGGTTTGCCAAAGCATTTTATGGTGAGCACTGAGTTTTGTCAAGTGCTTTTTACATAACTATTAAGACTCTGACATGATATTCTGCATTAATTACATTAATGTGGCTAATATATGTTTTGAATTTTGCATGTTGAACTAACTTTGCATTCCTAAAGCAAAACAGTTGGTTATAGTGCATTATTGTATTTTATATCCTTTAATTTACTGTGTTAATTTTTGTTAAGATATTTGTGTTTGAAAGGGATTTGTATTGAGAATTCTATAGAGTTATTTGTAGTGGATTTGAACCAGCTCCATTCGGTGCATTGCTAAGTGTGCTTTCCATGTCTCAAATTTCTATAGGAGTTTTGTAAGACTGCTATTGTTTTTCCTTAAATATTTGAAAGAAGTCAGGTTTGGGAAAAATCTGCTCCTAGAACTTTCTTTTTGGGAAAATTATTGACTCAAATATTTTCTTATAGGTTCTTGTATTTGTTTTATGTTAATTACTTCATGGATTGTATTTACTTTTACATATTTTAAATTTACTACCTTTTAAATTTGAAATTTTCTTGTCATGAAGTTGTTCACAATATTTTTTTTATTCTTTTACCACCTACAGTGATAATATATTTTCAACTCCTGATATGTACAATTTGTGTTTTTTTTATTGCCTAAACTTGCTGGAGATTAATTTAATGAATTCATTCTTTCAAAGAACAGCCTTGGAGAATTTTGTTGTTTGCTCTTTAACTGCTCTCTGTTTTAATCTATGTCCTCTGCTCTACTTCACATTTAATTTGTACTTTTCAGGGACAGTTTTAGAGTAGAAACTTAGAATCCTGATTTTGACTCTATCTTCTTTATTAATGAACACTTAAATTATATCTTTCCTTTTCAAAACTTGAAACCTTCCCCAAATCTGTTACATTTTCATCATGATTTCTGGTTTCCTGTGTGATTCATTTGATCCAGAGATTAATTAGAATTTCCTGGTTTAATTTCCAAATGCTTGGATTTTTGCTAAATACGTTATCACTTTGCTTTTTCAAGTTTAACTTGTTTGTGGCTGCAGCATGTATTCCGCAATGCTTTGGTGACTGAGAACTTGCGATCCGGTTTCTTGTCTCCCCTCGTGCTCTTCCATGCAGGTGTGTGTTGCCTGCCGCTGCCGGTCCTCGTTCTGCGAAGGTTGATGAGGCTGCTTGTCAGTGATCAGGTCTTCGGCTCCTCGTGGTCTGTTTGTCTAATTACCCTGTGCATCACACAGTGCTGCTCAGTGCTCTGCCGATTACATATTTTCTCTCCAAGTGTTTCTGCCTGTATTTTTGGAGAAACTGTTTCTAGACACACACAAAATCATCTACTTAGAATTAATTTTGTATACCGAAAACTTCACAAAGTGCCATTATGTTGACTTCTCCTATGCAATAATCTTGTCATATATTTCTGTATAAATTAAAAATGCCACCTTATTACAGTGATATTTAGACATATTGGGAAATCAATGTCATTTATACCCAAAGGTTGATAATAGCCAAATAACGGTTATGATCTGAACTCCTGGGGAAGGCACAGTAGAATTGCACCCAGAGTGAGCCCCAGGAGGGCAGGTGTCTCTGTGCCAGGCCAGCAGACAGCAGGTGAAGCTGGACGAGGGTGAGGGCAGACCCTGTCCTCTCAGGGTTCCAACTACCTTTGTGTTTTCAACACATTCTCTTCTGTGCATGTGCATGTATCATTGACTAATGTCATTTTCCTGTTTTCAAAACTACACAAGCAATATGATTCATCCCCCTCGTGAGATGGTATAGATTTCAAAGGACCTGGCTGCTCTGTGACTGCAGTCCTGAAATACAGTGAACAGGTGGAAAGGCCAGTTCTTCGCTCTGCTTTGCCTGAGCTCCCAGGGTTTGCCCAATAGCGACACCCCGCCCCTCTTCATTTCCTGAGCAAACAGCAGGCAAGAAAGCAGCAGAGGTAAGCGCTGGCTGTCACAGGTGGCTTCAGCTAGTAAGGCAGACACTGAGGTGGTTTGTGATTATTCTGCGTTAACAGGCTGTGGGATGTGCAGACACCAGAATGGCAGGCAGTTCCCTGTTGTCTAAGGAGCGACTGGAACAAGAGTATCAGAACTTTTCCTGCTAAAAGAGGGGCTGGGCAGATGCATAGGGTATTCTGAGATGCTGCAATATCAAGCCAGGATCTGGGTCTCTCTCTCTCTCTCTCTCTCTCTCTCTCTCTCTCTCTCTCCTTTCCTCCCTCCTCTTTCTTTCGCTCTCTCTGGAGCCCAGCATTGTGCATGTGGGGCAGCCCCTATGACTGAACTGTACCCCAGACCAGATGGCTACCAGACCTTCCTACAAATACCTTTTTTACATAATGTTTTGCTACATTCATGGAATGCATGAAAATGTAACGCAAAACTACACTGAGATGTAATTTTTCACCTGCTAGGCTAAAGGAAATCCATGAGACTCTCAAGGCAGTGGAGTTTCATACTGATCAGCTAAAGTGGGATCTAAGTTTCCCTAAGTTGAAGCAAACATCTGGGGAGCCAGCTTTGTCATATCCAGTGACAGGACACTAACTGCTTCAGTCATGATAAGAAGACTATGGTGCCGTCTGGCAAAGTATCCCAGGAAAATGTGAAGACAAAAAGTGCTAACAATACCTTATACTGCAAGCAATAAAAAATTCTTAGTAGTGAAATGGTATTGCAGCTTTCAAACTATGGTATGTGAGGTAGGATAAAGGAAAGAGCTAATTCCATAAATGATATTAAGAACCGATATTCTTAGCATAAAGTCAAGGACAAGAGATAAAATATACAATAACCTTAAATTTGAACTGGAAATATCAATAGGAACTCATGTATTTTTTTCTTACAAATATGCATTTTCTAGCTCTGTTTACTGAAGCAGTGCCAAGTATCCATTCGTTCAGTAAAATGAGCAGACTGGTTTTCAGAATGTGGTCTCCAAATAGTTTCCCACTACTTACAAGGCTCCTGGGGAAATGAGGACCTGAAGTCTGGGTCTGCAAAGGTACAGGCTGGGCCAGGGATGTCTTGTGCCTGGAAGCAACACAGTCTGAGAACTTGGGGCTGCAACGCCCTCTGCCCACTGAAAGGCTCCATCTGGCTGAAGCTGGGCAACTGGCACCCCGACTGCACAGTGACCACAAGGAAGTACACGTCAGCTATGCCCGAAATCTACGCTATCCTAACGCAAGCCAGTAGACACAATCTCTATCAAATCTAGAGGTTGTTAGGCCCCCCATGTATTCAGAAATTGGCTAGCAGGAGAATCAAGAACTTTTTCTGCTTTTCCTATAAGACCACAGTCCAGGTCCTCAAAGACCACAGCCTGACCCCAGCTTCTCAAAGGAAGAAGGGGTCTCTGCCGCCTCTTGCAGGGTCTGTATGTGGAGTAACTAGCCTTTCTGGACAATGTGTACTGGGCACCTGGGTCCAGTACACCCAGGTCCTGTTCTTGTTCCTCGCAAGCTGGTTACAGAGCAGCACCCACTCAGAGGCTGCGGGGTGCAGACAGGTTTCTCTCCTGTTGCACCAAGGATTACGGCCTCCAGAGCTCTGAAGGAGAGAGACGTCCTGGGCATGGGCAGCCCCAGAAGGGCACTGACAGAAGTGATCCTGTCCTAGGGAGGATTCCAGGGCCGAGGCCCAGAACGGAGTGATGACCTGTGGCAACCTGCCCACCTTGGCTGACCCTTAAAAGCTGCTCCTGCCCCAGCTTCCTCTAGAGCCACTGCACAGACTGTGGTCCTGAGCCACCCTTTTCTTGCTTTCTAGTCTGTGCTTTTGCCTGCAAACTCTCTCCTTCACTTTAGTTTTAATTTCGTTATCAGGAAAGTGAGGACATTGGTGACAAAGACCCAGGGGGCAAAACCCCAGCTATGACTGCACCCCAGGGGGTCGGTGGGGACCTGGGAGGCCACTGCCCTGAGAAGGGAGCAGGGTGGCTGGGGGTCTGCAGGCTGGTGATAGTGTAGGTGCAGCTGGAGACCTGCTCTGTTTTAAGATTTTATTATGATTATTCCTTACGCTTGTTTCCATGGTGTGATCTCACACAAGGAATTGAGGATTTCACAAATACAGAAACTAATACGGAAGGAAACTCATCTTTTAATTTTTTTAGTGCTGAGATCTGCCTTTGGTGTAATTATGAATGCTTCCCTTTCCATCCCAGGAAGACAAGATTATGATCTAATGTAACCGAAGTTCCCTCTCCAGCTCCAAGCTGCGGGCACAGCTGAACTCACTGCAGGCCTTTTATCTGCTATCCTGTCACTCTCTGTCAGCTGTCAGCGCTGCTGGACCTGTCCAGCAGGCAAACACTCAACGACCTTCTGGTGTTTGTCCTCACTGCATGGGGCACTCTGGATCCTCTTCCAGTCACCTTGTCCTAGCTCGGGGCCACAGGAATGGGCTCCTGGGAGATTTGTTTTTAATACACCTGCCTTCCGTTTAATGAGCAGATCCTGTGTCTGATTTACATCTTCCCACATGGAAGCAATATTGACACTCACTCAATGCAGCCGTGGATGAACGCCCTTAGTGAGAGTCAGGGCAAATGTGTTTCCAGTGAGCTGCCAATGGCCTCTTGTGTGACTCGTTCCTTCACAACTGCTTCTTATCCTAAAATCATCCCATACTCCTCATGGGGCCCCAGTGTCCAGAGTATGTCTGGGGACATCTGTCCCCTGCCCAGGGGAGAGAGAATCAGCTGCACTGACTTCAGGATCCTGCGCCACGCAAGTTTTGGGGAGCTGTCAATTGGTCTCCCAGTGCTAACCCCTCTGGGATTAAAAATTAAATTCATAAAATGCTTTTAAGTTGACACAGGAGCAGGTGGGAACTGTCCACAAATTATTCACGTGAAGAGCCAGTCAGAGTCAGGAAGTGGGTCTGCACTCAGCATGGCTCAAACACCTTCCACCTAGGCTGGCGAGGGGCAGAGTGTCCAGGTGAGATGCCCCTCTTCCTCTGCCAAGGAGCAGGACAGGAAGAGGAGAGTCGGGCTGCTGGGGTGTGTGTGGCAAGGAGAGGCTCAGAGAAGAGTCTGGGAGAAACAGAAAGCTTCCCTGGACTAGGAGCAACGCGCTGTGTCCGCCTGGAGACGACATCCTTCAGTCCCAGCGGTATTGACAAACGATACTGAGGCTCACTGTCTATGGGATGGAGATTATAAGAGCTGTCAGCTGCTACCAAACAGGGGCTCAGAGGATTGAGTGATCTGGAGCTGCGGGGCTGGTTGCCATGGAAACACAGAGCTGAGCAGGAGGGATGAAAGGGGCTTCAGGGTGATGGTTTTCCCCTGACAGGAGCAGGAGGGCAGAAGGCGCAAGGGCCTTCTTGATGCTCTGTGGTGTGTGTGCGTGTGCACATGTATGTGTCTATGTGTGGGTGTGTGTGCGTGTGTATTCACTCATGTATGCAAGTGTGTGCACGCATGTGTGACATGAATGACTTAGCAGACTCTCAGGCTGAATCTCAAAGGACCCGAGCAGAGTGGCTCCCATTCAGGAGGTCTGTGGGTTTGATGACCACACAGCCATGAGGTCAGCCGGTGATGTCCCTGCCCTATCGATATGGCATCTTCCTGTGCACTGTGGGGTTGTTATGCTTTATATCCTGTTACAAAGCATGTAGGGGCTTCGATCCACCTCATTCTGCTGCTCTCCTTTCTTGAAAGTAAACTCAAGGCCCTGGCCCTCCCTCAGATATGCTTGCGTGTCATTCTGCAGAGTGGGCTGGGCAGAGGGGCATCCTCTGCGGACACTGGTAGCCCAGGCTGCAGCAGGCAGGATGGATGCTGCAGGGACCACAGAAGTGAGGGACACACAGTCACTTGTCTCTGACAACTGTGGGGGGTGCTGCTTCCAGAGTCGTGCAGTTTACAACCTACACGAATGACTCCCTTGCAGTGTAAACCAGTAAGCTTCCTGCAGCAGGCACTTCTGAGGCAGAGTTTCTGTGTCCAGACAAGCTCAGTGGTCAGCAGTGGAGGGCTCAGCTGGGTCACCCAAGTGAAGTGGAGGGAGCCAGTGCCAATAGGATCTTCACCTACTGAATCAACCTGGGCAGATGTCAGGTCTGGCCACAAAGGTTTAGGTCGCGGCAGTCAAGCTCAGGAATGAAAGACCTTGGCCACTGTCTCAGGCTTCTTCTGTCAGCTGCAGACCCTGCAGACCAGGTGAGTTCTAGAGAGCAAGGTTCATTTTGGCCCAGACTCTGGCCCAAGGCGACCAAGTCTGCTGGTGGCCACTGGCTGGCCGAGTCTGAAGTCCTGGCCTGGGACATCAGGTGGTGACAGCCAGAGCCATGTGTGACCCCCTGGCCTCTCTGGATCACAGCGATTCAGCCCCGAGGCTGCACACCGTGACCTCATCACCTCCCACACCAGGGGCTATTAAGACACCAACACTTCGCCTGAATTTAGGAAAAGCTGAGCTCGCCTAGCCTTCAGTTCATTTGCTTCTCAGTAACTGAGGATTGCTAAGTTTTATAATGGAAACCACTATTAAAAAGAGAGCTCTATAAACAGAAGGATGTGTTTTGTTTTCAGGACAATTGATACAGTAGAGGCGCGCCGAGGGTGACAGTGAAAGCCAGACACGGTGGCAAACCTCAGCGGGGGAGTTACTGGGTAAACACTGCAGCTGAGTCTCTGTGCTCTAGGGCAAGCAGGAAGTGGGCCAACACCTCTCAGGGACTGAATTCCAGCACAGGGACCTTTGGGGACACTGAAGCCACATGGAGCCAGAGGATGGATATGGAATCTCTTGTTGCTGTCTTAGCACAAAGGAAGGTTTGGAGAGTAGTGCTCTAGGCATTTATTTCAAGGATTTAATAAAAAAAAAAAAAGGTCATGTAAACCCAAAGCAAGGAGAGACAGGAAATAGTAAAGCAGGAACTGACCTAGTAAAAAAAAGGTGAGTTGATTGGGCAGACCAGGAAGTCAAGAGAAAAGCTTCTTTCCTGTCCTTCTGTCTTTTAACCACATGAGCTATAATTCAAATGCTCACATGCATGCATGCACACGCACACACACGTGTACACACACACGCTCCAGAGCCCTCTGGCCTGCTGGCGCCAGGAGCCTGTGGTCTCCAGCCGCCTTCCCAAGGCTCCTGAGGGAGATGCCGCTGACTGGTGCAGTCTCAGGCCCGGTGTGGGAAGCCATGTGTGCTTGTCCCAGCAGACCGGGCCTCCCGTGGCTCATGTGCCAGGCACCGGGAGGAAGAGATGGCAGGAGACAGAGGCAGGTGCTGGCAGCCCCTCGGTTCCACCTCGGGGACTGGCAAAGGCCTGAGTGCTTGGCATCTAGGCAGCAAGGGTGCAGTGCTGTGAGTGGGGCCCCCGCTGCTGGGAAGAGAAATGTGGCCGTCCATGGATCTGGCTGTGTATCACAAAGAGAATGGATTCCAGGAGACAGTGCCAGTTATGAGACAGCTTCTGCCCCACTGCTCCCACACCCCACTGATGCATGGGCTTCAACGTTTCCTTTCCGTGAAAATCCGCTCAGGCCTTGAGGAGAGGAAAGCAGACCTCAGCATCCTGGCAACCCCAAGGGAAGCGTGAAGTTCGTCGGGAGAAGAAACCTCACGGGATGACTTGGCCTCAGGAGTTGGAGATGCAGCGGTGCTCAGACAGGGATGACTGGGACACCACCTGCATCTGCAGCTCACGGGGCTCCAGGTGGACAGAGGTCAGAACACTCCCTGGTCTGCCTAAGCTTTTTCTAAGTCACAAGGCAGGGCTGTTCCAGTACCCGAGAAATTGCCATACGCAGACGCGGTGCTCTGGAGACTTCTGGCCAGCCACTCGGTCAGGACAGGCGTCACCCTGTGGCTACAGGGAGGGAGCTATCGGCTCCCCTGGGCACAGATGTGCACGTGGGCACCAAGTTACACTTTAAATGCTCTTCTTGTAAGAACCATACCACGCAAAATGAAAGTGATTTATGCACAGAATTCAGCCATTCAGAGAGAGAGGCCCTGGTGAAGTGGGAAGGACACACAGCGGGAGGCCAATCGAGGCCAGGCCTTGTCCACCCTGTGTGGCACAGCAGATGCTATGCAGAACACCCCGAGTCTCAGCTCCTCTTCCAAAGGTGAAGCACTGTGAGATAAGGAACTTGCCTTTGACTAACCAGACACTCTGGCCAGCACACTCCCCTGCAGCTGCAAATGGCAGAGGTGACCAAGGGAAAGAGATAGGTAAGACTGAGGGACAGATGATAGATAGACATAGATAGACTTAGATAGATAGATAGATAGATAGATAGATAGATAGATAGACAGATATAGAGATGGGTTTTTCCTCAGAAGTTGGTAAAATAAATATTTGACAAAGATTCTCTTTTAATGAAAAATTTTAAATATGTTGAGAAATAGATTAAGCTAAATTTGCCACCCTTAAATACAATTGCCAAAGTTAAGATCCTTTTCAAATAATTAATGTGATCTTCCTTTGCACTAAAAACTACAATGTCTTAAACACAGGACCAAATAAATCGTATACTGAAAGCCATGTTTGACCTATAAATTAATGACTTGAAAGAGGAACCAGCGAGGGGGTCCTCTGCTCTTCAGGGCATAGGTTTGCTCAGCTGCGCACCAAGCCTGTGTTTGCATCTGAGCAGCTCCTGTGCGTGCCCGGTGTGCACTGGCAGTGCCACAGGAGGGAGCAGAGGGTGCTCCCTGTGGAGGAGCCAACAGTAAACCAGCAGGGAAGGAAGGTCGTGGCAGGGGGAGGTGCCACGGGAGCAGCTGAGGAGGCCAGGTTAGGACACAGTGGCGTGGTGGGGTGGAGGGGCTGAGGGCGGCTGGCTGAGTGGGCCTGGCAGCTCCAGCCCCGTGGCCAGGCCCACACTGCCTGTGAGGTCAGTGGGAGCAGTATCCGCTGGGCCTCCTGACAGCACAGCTCCTGCAGGAGCTGGGTGAGACCCTTCTGGTAGGCTCCATGACCAGTGGCCCTGGAGGTGGCCCCCCACTGGCAGGGGACCCTGCTGTGGTCTGAGACATGATACCGGCTCCAGCACCCATTCCCTCGCTGGGGGTGCACCCCATCTTGCTGTCCTTTCTTCCCACCCAGGATGACCTCAGCAGTACTCGAAGTGGGTCACAGAGTCCGTGCCATTGCCACCAGAATCCTAAGGGGATCACTCAGAGAAATAGAAAAAGTGCTCCTGATACTCACATGCAGCCACCACAGATGCAAATAGCCAAAGCAACTGTGAGGAAGGAGACAGCTGGAGACACCATGGTGCCTACACTGCAGACGGATGGCGTAGCGTGGTAACCAAACGGTGGTAGTGGCGTAGGAGGTGACGTGCAGACCGACAGAGCAAGTGCGGGGTGAGGAGATGTGGTCTGTGCACACCAAGGGGTGCTGCCCAGCTACAAAAGGGATGAGATCTTGTGGCCGTGGCATCGTGGGTGGGGTGGGGCTCATTAAGCGAAATAACACAAGTTCTTGCCACACATGGAGCTAAAGGTGGACTTCCTAGAAACAGCAAGCAGAGCAGTGGTCACTAGAGGTCAGGGGGGCAAGAGGAGGGCGGCGTGGACACAGCTGGGTAGCAGGTCCCGGAGATGCACCTGCTTGTGCACAGCAGTGAAGACTAGTTCGGACCAACTCTGCGACCTGTGTAAAGCTGGGAGGGAGGGGTTTGCAGTCGCTCCACATAAACCAGTGACGAACACTAATGGGGACCCAAATGCTGATTGTGCTGGTGATTAATCCACACAGCACACCTGGTGGGTTCCCAGCCCACATCCCATAAGTGTGCACCATTGTTCTGTCAGTGAAAGTCAACAGCATTTCAAGAGGAGACCCTGTGACTTAGGAGATTTTCCAGCACTGCCGATAGAACACAGTGTGGGAAAGGTGACTATACTGCTGCCGGTGGTTTTTCTGAAATACCCGTTTTGTGGGTGCAGTGTAATAAACAATCTCTTCAGAACCAGAGCAGTGAAAGATGGAGAGAAGGTCAGAGGAGTTGCTGGGCACTGGGGGATGCTGACCCTGGGAAGGCCACCCCAGGGCACCCTTGCTGCCATAGACAGGCACCTAACTCTGCCAAGGCCTGCAGCCACCCTGGACCAGGCCATGTGGAGCCCTGCTTCAGTAGCCCACAGTAGCTGAGCAACCCGGCCAAGATGATGGAGTGGCAGACAGTCGGTCGGGGGCAGGACAGGACAGGCTCAGGCTCGGTGGGGACGTGAGGGGTGCAGCTCACTCACAGGTGCCTGGCAAAGCTCTCAGCCAGGTCCTGATGGTGCCACATACTGGCTGTGACCTCAGAGGCAGTCACCTCTCTGCCTCCTCTTCCTCATGGGGAAGTGGAGAGAATCATTCTGTGGGAGGCACAGCGCCTGCCTGGGAATGGACACCCAGTGACTGTGAGCTGTTGGTTTCCATTTTTTATTTTTATGCTCAAATGTTGGTGAAGGGCAGTGTGCTGTCTCCACGCACGAATGCGCTGTACAGCCCAACCCGTGAGCGCATCCTGCCTCCGCCGTTTACCGTCCTCTGTAGCAAAAACACTCACCGTCTACTCTTGTGGTGATTTTTCAGGTACGGAGCACAGTGCTGTCATTGCTGTCACCGTGCCGGGCAAGAGGACACCAGCACTGCGACTTTGGGCTCACGACCCATTTCTCTTCTCCCTGAACCGCTCAGCCTCAGGTGACTCTCCCGCTCTGCACAGAAGCCACTTTCCAGCCTCAGGGTCTGCGCAGGAAGGGCCTCTGTCGGGGGTCTCGCCTTCCACGCTGACCAGTGACAGGGTTTCATCGACTCCATGGCTTTATCGTCTCGCGTGGAGCACACGCCTCCTGTTTTCGGCCCGTTCTCCCCAGTACGCACTCAGGATGCCGCCCGCCTTGAGCACTTTGAGTAGCGTTTCAGTAGAAGCACTAATCCTCAGGGGAGCATGAGTCAGAGCCAGTCAGCTTCCCCCACATCGGAGGACCAGACTCTGCTCTTCCTAGAGCCCACGCTCTGCCCACCTTCCGTGGCCCACGCTCACGCCCGTGGCAGCGCCCTAGCACACCCATGATTATGATAATATTGGATGAGCCATGATCTTTTCCTCTGTGAAATGTGCCTATTCGTGCCTTCCTCAAGGCCCTAGGCAGGGGCCACTTGAATTAACAGCAGCAACGTTTCCAATATGCCTGGCCCACCGCAAGAGTCAGGCGTTATTATAACCATGTTATTATTCAGTCTAAGTGTGGTTAATCACTTCATCTCATAACGGACTAATACTGGCCTCCAAAAATCAAGATTATTAGATGATTTCATTTCCTTAAAAGTTGCCTCCTTAATCACCGGGGAGATGGCAGGGCAATCCAAATGCCCGAGAAGATCATTAAACCCACAGGATGCGGATCGACGGAACAATTATCTTGTCTCCATGAGAACATTTTCCACCCATTATTAAACGATCCCATCCATGTCCAATTTTTCCTGCTCAGTCTGTTTGTGTTTCCTGTGTCATTACCTCATGTGTCTTTGTCAGTTAAAATAGACAAATAAATCACACCCACATTTTCATTGTCATCAGCTGAGAAATCCAGTCGAAACATTTTTCTGGAAGACTGCTCGCTTTTAATATTTTCAGCAGTGAAGCACGTTTGCCTTCTGTACTTCACAACATTTACATCCGTCCGGTGACTCAGAATCCAAGGACGAACGCCAGGCCTGACCTCAGTGTCAGAGCCTAGCATCGGAGAAGTGAGCTGAAGCCCGCATATGCTTTGGAAACCAAGACATGAGAAGAGTAATAGTATTATCCAGCCAAGAAAAATAAAGATAAAACACTGGGAAACTTCTAGCCACTGTCTTGAAGCCTCACAATCAGGTTCTCCTGATACAGGCGGGGCCCAGCTCTGTAGGTTACACCGTCAATCTACTGTCAGGCCAGCAGCTCAGCTTAGGAAGGTTGATCCACTGTAAAGAAGGGAGACATAAAAGAAAAGCATCATCCTGTCGTGAAGGTCTGGAGAAGCTCCATCAGCTCACCCATCCCCTGGGTCTCTCCCAGGGGTCCAGGTGGAAACTTGGCCGAGAGAAACATACCTGCAGAGCCTTACCGGCTCCCTGTGTTGAGGGGTGTTACTGAATGACCTGGGAGGATTTGTCTTCTGCCACTGCGTTGTGTTCCTGTAAAAATCATAAATGTTCATTTTTAAATGAAAACTCACAACTCCTCTCGCTGGAACGGCCTTGATGCCTGCTGTGTTCTTCCCCTCCCTCTTAGCGAGGAGTCTGTTCTGTCACCAGGGGACACAGAACCTGGCTCAGATGACCTTCTGGCGCATCCCGTGGCTCATGGGGTCACCAGATGGAAGTGGTCACAGGTGACCAGGGAGTCTAACCCACCTACCCCTGCTCACTCCACAGGTCACACCACAGACAGGCGAGCGTGGACCACTCTGGACAGCAGCAGGACTACACCTTAGGCAGAGTGGCCAGGGCCTCGCCTGGCTGTGCCAGCCCAGTGGCACCTGGCTCTGACCACTGCCTGCCTCCACACTGCTGCGCTCATTTTGAAAGCCTCTCACGCACGGAAACAGCCTCGCCGACACACAACAGTCACACTGTCCCGTATTCCATGAGCTGAAAAGGTCCACGCTTTGGCATATTGCTGTCACACTGATTTTTAAGGACAAATAAGTACAATTGGGAGTTGACTCTGTCTTACTACATACTTCTGCATGCTGTTTAAATCTGGACCTTTAATGTAAAGTGTTTTGTGTGTCATTAACAAATCCTCCTCCTCATTAACCAACAGGTCATTGTTACAATGACATTATTCATTATCATTGTAAGGACAATGTGTCATTCTAAAGGTATTTCTCAATGGTGCATAACAGTGCCAATGATCTATAAATCTGTAATTGTGTCTAAGAACCAGAAAAGAAACATCGGCGTTTATACCACTGTTACCCTGCACTTAATTCTTCTTTTTCTTGGCCCAAGGATCAATCGAGTTGTCAAACAGATTGTGAATCACATCTGATCCGCAGCTCACTGGGGAGTGTTGCCATTGTCTGCCTGGCTGCAGTCTCACACTTTCCTGCCTTTCTACACATCCTTGCTTCCCTGTTCCCAAATTCTTTTGTGTTTCCTCCACTTTCTGCCATGATTTTTACGTAAAAGTAAATTTCTAAAGTCATGCACTTGCCTTGGAAATAATCCATTTCTTGTTCTTTTTGTTTTGTTTTCTTCCCTAGGATACTTGCATGATCTTTTCATTCTCTCTCTCTCTCTGTCTCTCTCTCTGATTTGAACTACAATAGCCTCTTGGAATCTAGGTACTCATATACTATAAAGCCCAAGGAAATTTTCACTGTTATATATGTGACTATGTTTTTGAGTCCTCCATGTCTTTCATCCCCCTCATACACCTGTGCATGTGCTTGTGTGTGTGCATTTGTATGTGTGTGTCCATGCACCTGCGTGCATGCATGTGCACATGTCTACATATGTGTTTGCACGTATTTGTATGTAAACATGTGTGTTTGCTGCATAAAACAGCATCATCTCACAGCCTCTTTGACTCAACTGAGAGGACTCAGCTAGGTCTTTCTGGTTCCCAGCATGGCCAGGGGTCCATACTTTGTGGTCTAACAAGGGAAGGAAGTTCTAGTTGCAAAGACCACTAGGATGGGCGGAAGCCAGGTTCCCCTCTCATGGATTCCACAGGGCTGCTCTCATGTCCTTGCAGTGGCCAAGGGATCCCAGAGAGACCATAAGAAATCACAAGAGATTGCAAGTGTATCAGTTACTGTTTTACTAGAGAAACAGATGTAACACAAGATATGCAAATGTATAAGAAATTACAAGATTGGCTTATGAGGGTCAGCCATAGAGTTGGGTGAGGAAATGTGTGCATGGTGTCTGCATGCTGGAGGCTGAAGGGTTCAGTCCAAGTTCTTGAGCTCACTGCAGTGTCCCATGCAAGTATGTATCAAGAAGCTGATGGTTCTGTGATGGAAACCTGAAGAGTTTACACCAAAAGGCGGAAGGATTCAAGGCAGAAGCCAAAGAGTCTGTGGTAGAAGCCAGGAAATGATGTTCTAGCTGAAGGCAAAAACTGGAGCTCCTCTGAAGAACAGAAGCCCAATTGTCCTCCCTTATTTCCCTTTTATACCATCCAGACTAGGAGCTGTCCTAGGGTGGGTCTTCTATATCCAAGGGTATAGGCAGTGGTCCTAGGGCAGGTCTCCTACACCCTATGGTGCAGAATTGCTGAGGTGACATAGTTAAGCTTCTAAATTTCTAAACTTCTCAGTTGACACAGTCAATCAACCGCTACAGTCCACCCCTTGTCAACTTGGCAACCAGACATATTTCTTTAAACCAGTCTCCAGATAGAAGACATGCTCATAATTACACCTAGCATGTCGCAACTATCCTGCTTACAAAGAGAAAACAAAGTGATTCTCCCATCAGAATAGAAAGTACATTTTCTTTTGTTGCTGCTTACTCTTATCAGTTCATAACCTGAACATCGTAACACAGGTTTAATAATTCTTAAGAGCCAGTATTAAGTCTATCAGCATTATATTACGTTAAAACTGTATTAAGAGAGAAATAGTACAATTACAACCCTCTTTTGTGAAGCTGATCACGGGGTCATGGCCAGTATTTGGAACTACTTTCTTCTACTGCTCATTCTGTATTCCCTTGGCCTTCAGCAAGCATCTCAGCAGGTTTTGGTTCTTTAACATGAAGTGAGCCATACTCTCACTCCTGAAGCATCTGGACCACTTGCCATTCTATGTGTGTCATTGTGCTTTCCTGTTGACTTTAATAACAGGGTATGGTAATGCCAAGAAGCACCCTAAGGGATCTCCCATACCCCACATGGAACAGTCCAATTTCCCTCTGATAGTCTGGGTCATTCACCCCTGGTTACACCGTGATTCCCTTTTTTAGAGTGCTTCCTCAGAGGCATGAGGAAACCAAAATGACCAACAGTAAGTCATAGCTTCCAGTTCAATGGTACCATTTTTTTGTTTCCTGATACAGTCCTTTGTACTCTTAAACTAAGACTTTCAATCCAGAAGAACATAAAGTTATGGAACCAGGAAGCAAAATTTTTGCTAATGGATCCCTACGGGTAACAGTGCGTGGTAGCATTTCTGCTTCCACCCTTTGATTCCTGGACCCATGAATCTTGGCTGTGGGAGACACAGTGCCATAGAGTGGACACTGATTCAAATCATACACTACCTTTTGAGGTATTTTAACCAAGGCCTGCAAGCTATTGCCATCTAGTTGATGCTATAACCATGTCTTCAAAAGACCTTCCCATCACTTTGGGAATCTAGCTGCTTCTGGATGGTGAGAAACATGGTAAAATTTTGTGGTAGTCAGGGTTTGCAAGGAAAGCAATTTAATGCAGGACGTGCCTCTGTTTCATCCTTGCAATCCACCGCTCTGCTGGAGCGTACCCTTGGTCAAATACGTCACATCTCCCTGCTGGCTCTTCACTCTTAATTTTAAACATAGATCTGTTCAAAAGCTTTCAACAGTAACCATGCCATCGTCTCAACCCTAGATTTCACTGTCTGTCATCTAGGCAATATCTCTAAACACAAGCAAAATGCAGACCAACTTCCTGCCAAAGCACAACGTACACCAGCTGGATTCCAGCAGCCAGTGTGGTCCTTCTCAACAGAAGCCTCCTGAGCTCCATTTTAACAGGCAGCGTTTCCATCAGCACTCTGATTTTCCAGGCTCTAACCAGAATCTCCCTTACAGTTACAACATATGGGGGCTGCTTCTTCAGCAAGTCTCTCAAAACCATTCCGAATTGATTCCCAAGGCTCTTAAGCCATATGGCCAGGCAGCATCATGGCAATGACCCCACTCCTAGTTTTGTTGTAGTCAGGGTTTGCAAGGGATACAGTTTAATACAAGACACATAATTTATACAATTATTTTTACAACAGTCACCCCAAAAGTCAAATGTAAGGGATATAGGAGACCTATCCGTGCACTAGAGACCCATCCATGCACTAGAGACTTGAGTAGGACATTGTCCAACTGAAGACATAGAGCCTATGACATTGTCCTCCATGAGTCCAGCCGGAGGCCCGGAGCCCATGACAATGTCTCATGCAAGTCAGTGTTAAGGATCTGCAGTGGGAAGGCCCGAAATTCAGTGGTGGAAGCTAGAAAGTCTGCTGCTGTGGTGAAGGGTCTGTTCAGTCAGGAAGTGACTCACAAGGTAAGGACTAGAGCTCCCCACAAAAGGTCCATAGCTATTCTCCATGACAGCGAGGACCTGAGCTTCTCTGGGGATGAGAACAGCTGAGTTCATATCAGGAGAACCAGCATGACGGCTACTCCATGAGGATCAACAGCGTGCCTTCTGCCCTCCAGTGCTGTTTTTATGCTGTTGGCAGCAACCATCAGGTGGGCCTTCCACAGCCAGCACCCCACTGATTCAGTTCACCTGGGTGTCACAAGTTCACCATTGGTTCATCCACCACAGCAAGGGATCCAGGAGAGATGGCATCGGGTGAGAAGTGGCAGTGCCTTCATTACTGAGATCAGAAATCACAGACCATCACTCTGCCATTCGAGTTCTGATTAGAAGTAAGTCCACGTCCAGGGGAAAGGGAAGCAATATGGAGCAGTAATGAATTTGTAGGTGGATTTTGAAACCATTACAGTCAAAAATCAAATTGAATTTTGTCAACCAGAAAGGTAAAAATGTATCCAGTGAGCATGCACTTTTGCGGAAGAACTATTTATGTTTTCTTTCTGTAAACTCTGTGTCAGTGACCTGTACTGAGTTTTCTCTGAGAGCTTGGTCGTTACAAATATGCATTGCAAATATTTCATTAGATAAACTTTGTTTTCCCTTTAAAATTTTAGACTAACAAAAATTTGAAAATGTTGTTTTAGTATATTCCCTCCTGTTTAATATACATCACTCTGACAGGACAGGGATTATTATAGATGACTGAAGCCCTGTGCATAACCGTATGCTAAGGCTTATTCTTTTTTCTGATTTCCCTGGATTTTGCTTAATGTCATCTTCTGTCTCAGGACCCCAGAGTGAATCCTCAGCACAGTTCTTCTTCCTGTCTCCTTGGCTTCTGGACTGTGACGATTTTTCTTACTTTCTCTCATTTTGGTGACCTTAACCGCGACTGTCTAGAGGATTAGAGGGCAGGTACTCTGATTCTCCTTTGCTGGGACTTGTCTGGTACTGACGTCATGGTACAGCCCAGGGAGAGTGCATGAGGAGCTCATGGGGACCCAGCCTCATTGCCAGCGTGGCACCGGAAGGCCGCGGCCTTCACCTCCAAAACCTCCATTCTCCACGCGAAGTTTCCCTCCAAGTGAGCCACCACACGGCCAGGCAGGGGCAGAGTCTGCGTATGTGAGCTGCAGCTCTTCCCCAAGGACAGATGTCACTTCTCCCTTACTTACTTGTTTATTCATTTCTAAAATCTTTATTTTCATGGATACATCTTCGTAGTCCAGAACATTTATTTCACCTTGGGGAGCCGGCACATGCCTGTAATGTGTCTTCTTTCTTTGTATGTCCCTTCTCCCTCCCCCATCTCCTGGTTGGCCTCCCCTTGTGAAAGTCCATCCCCCTGTTTCCTGTGAGCTTTTATTCTGCTCTTTGATTTATTTATACTTTTGGTTTCTCATAGGAGAAACCATGGGGCTATTTAAGCTTGTGTATCTGATTTATTTCACTTTTATCACTATGAACTTATGAACATTGTGGGATACTTAGGTTCTTAACCCAATGCTAGCTCACCTGCTTTGTCACTCACACTGGTCCAATTCAGGACACTGGGAACCTCCTGGTGACCCCTGTGTCCCTTGGACTCTCGCCCATCACTAGAGTGCTTTTCAGGGGAGAAGCAGCCCTCGCCACTGTGACACCACGAGGGCTCCAGCTCAGCCTGGACGTTTCTTGCCACATCTCCAAGGAGGTGCTCTGAACACTTGAATGTGCTCATTGCCTCAGGACATGATTTATTCGAGGCCATCTCAGCTGAGAGGCTGTGTGCACACTAACCGTGCCACGCACGTGCCTCACAGATCTCTATGTGCAGCTCTGCACGTGCTGTCCCCACCTCTCATCTGTCGCCCACGCTCCTGGCTCTACCTCCTTTGCCCAACCGTGAGCTCCTGTCCACCAGTGAGACCTGGCTCCCACATCTGCCCTCTGGCTGTCGAACTCTCCAGCTCCAAGACACACGGATGGCAGCATCGCGAGCGCCACAGCTCCTGTGGGAACAGCACTACCAGGTGGGCACAGCGCCTCTACAAGCGCCACTCATTGTACAGCGGAACCTCAGGCCACAAACTTAACGTGTTCTACAATTTTAGAAAAGACTCATGTTTGTGTTTGTGTGGGAAAATGGCTGGGATTCTTGTTTGTCACCAAACGTGGAGTTTACAAACAAAAACAAAAATCTTCAAAATCTTTCCAAAGCCATCTTCTAACTTGGCAAGTCATTTTCAGATTTCATTCAAGTCATCAAAGTGGTAGTTTCTGTGTTTCTCCTGTGGAAGGTGCAGATATCTGTGACTGCTGTGGTTGCCTTGGCCCCGCCTTCCAGGTTTACAGCTGGATAGCAGACTGATGTGTCCAGTTCTAGGCCAATCTCCAGGGTCAGGACCACACCTTCCCCCATGCACCACTGAGATCTGGGTTCTTTTATGAAGTGCACAGCTGCTTTTCTTGTGTAGGAAAAGCCCCTGGACCACCTGCTGCCTGTGTAGACTGAGCTGCATTCTTTGCTGCATTGATTTTTTTACCCTGTGCTGGTCTTGCTGGTCACAGCCAAAGGCCCCTGAGTTGTGTTCTCTGACTCGAGGAAGCCGGGAGAACGGGGATGAGGGAGGGAAAGAGTGTCACTGCTGCACCTGGGGAGTGGATGATCCCAGAGAGGTCAGGATGTTGGCTCTGGTAGCTCAGCAGCTGGGCCAGGGGATCCGCTGCTGTGCTTTGTTCCATCCAGGTACAGTTGACCAGATCTGCACCAGACCAGCCCTCCTCTCCCCCATCCTCTCACGTGTTGGTCCCACTCTCAAACACCTTCCCAGCCACCGTGCCCCTGGCCCAGTCACGTGGAAGCAGAGTCACCTTTCACAGGTAGGTCTTTGAGCTCTTGCTTACATATTTAGATTTGCTTTCAAAGTAGACATGGGGACAAGTAGCTGAGGGTAGTCACATGGCCTGATCTGTGTAAGGAAAATGTGAATGATGGGGAGCTTATGGCTTGCGGGTAGATTTGCATGTTGTTAGCATGTGAATACTTTTTTGCCACACCATTAAAATAACATGAGGGATAACATAGCTGTTGACCAGAACAGTTTTACACATGTGTTGGGTTATGGCGTGATGAAACTGTGTAATGAGGAGAAAAAGCCTGAGGAAGCTATTCAAGCTCGCATGGCGTAACCTCCCTGACATCTGCAGTAGATCTGGAATGCAGAGCAGGCAGCCATTCGTATTCAAAGGCAATGGGGGGAGAGCCCTCTCACCTGCGCATGCCTGTCCCTTGCAAGGACACACAGGAGCTGGTGACCCCGGTCACCTCCAGGAAGGTCACAGAGAGGCTGAGGAAAATGCAAACTTTCTGCGAAGCCTCTTACATCTTTTACATTTTGAAACTTGAGGGTATATTTCATAGTCTAAAGTATTTAAATTAAAACGAGAGTGCCTTGGAATCAGTATGAAGAGAACCTGAGAGAAATGAAAGACTGAGGAGTCTCCAGCTCCCAGCTCACTTTCTCCAAGCCTTGACCAAGAGTCCTTCCCCGGAGTCCCAGGGAACCCAAGCCTGCTTTCCGACGCATCCACCTCCCAATCTCCACTCACAGAATTCCACATGTGGGTCCTCTGAGTGCCACCCAGTGGAACACAGTGTCCTGCATAGTAAGTGTCATTTCTTTATCACTTTGTTGACATTGGCTCCCAGCAGGGGGGCATACACATGGATCCCAAAAAACATTGTTTTATAATGATCAAAGTTTTGTGATAAAAAATAACCACAATTTCCATAAAATATTCCAAAATTCTACTGCTAATATTTCCAGACATCACAGATCTGTGCAGCTCTTTAAAACCCATAAAATGAGAACATACTTCACAGCTTTAAAATGTAGGTTATAAAAAGAACGGAAATGTAAACAGATATATTTGAAAATAGCAAACATGGAGAGAACTCAAATCTGAAGAAATAGTGTATTCCTGCTATAAAAATGGTGTCAGACAAGGAAAGCCAATGCCATTTAAAGTTTCCCATATACCACCAACTTCAAATGTCAACCAAAAGTTTATCTGAAAGCTGATTACTGGTGCTTCTGTCATTTTCAGAAATAGCTTCCCATTAAAATACTAACTGCAGCTCTCCATTTCTCCCTCTTTGTCAGCAAGGCAGATTCTCAGCTGAAATATAATTCCATTTTCCCAGTCTATAATGAAATATAATTTCATTTCCCCATTACACAAAGGATTGAGATCATCTTTCTTTATACTTTGCAAAAAAGGAAGGATGCACAAAAAGCAATAAATTATTTTTGTACACTAACTGGAAAATCTTACCTTTCTAGCTTTCCAAGTGACTTTGAAATCCAGGTGATATATTTAGTCAATTGGAGGTAGAGATCTTTCTCACCACAATACGCAAACATCATTTGTTAAAATTACAAAGCCACAAACTTAAATACTCAGCGCTAAACACAGGAAGATGTGAAGCCACGCTGAGAGGTGGGGGTAAAGGATGAGATCCGATGTTTTAGCACTTAAACTTAGTGACATGGGTGGGGTCATTGTCTCTCAAACTTTGCAGCAAGGAATTCATAAGAATTCACAGGGCAAACGCCAGGGCCTCTCCCTCCCGGGGACCATGTGGCCACTGAGAATTTGGCCAATGCTTTTGAAGCTCAAGATGCTAGCAGAAATTCACCAAGCTACATGGTACTTTCTGGGAGTGAGAATAAAGGTTTATCTCTTTTTAAATTTTTAAGAGAAGATGAGCAGATTTCTCTGAGCCTCTGCCTGTGAGGGTTTTCGGAAGGCTTTTACAAAACATGGAGAAAGACAGTGGATGGGAATAGATGCCAGCAAGCCCGCTGCCCAGCAGACACAGCAGCACACTGTGGGCAGACCTTGCTGAGGCGGTGAGTCCTCACCCAGATGCAGGTAGAATCCCTGAGCGCATCGCAAGGGCATAGTTGGCTGACAGCCACAGGAGCAGAGGGCAAAGAGCAGGCTTCAGAGACGTCTGTCACTGGCAGAAACCCAGCTAGTGACCAGGCCTCTGCCTCCAGCTTTGACTTTCTGCCCAGCTGGGGATATGGGCAGTGCTCTGACTGGTCTATGCATGAGGTTCTGGTCTGACTTACAATCAGAAAAAGAATCCCGTTTCCTGACTCTAATGACCTTGACTGATGCATCCTCTGCTTGTGGTTAAGAGCATTAAGCGATTTGATTTAGACTGAAGTTGAAGAGATCACCTAATATTCTTGGAAAACTCAAAACTGGAAGATCAGAAGAGACAAAGGAAGCAAGGAGCCTTAGTTTGAAGGTATTATCATCTCTATGAAGTCATCAAATAGGACACCACGACAAGACCAGCGGAACTGGTGAATGCACTATTGCCTGAGGCTGGGTCTGTACCAGAAAACATCCATGGAGCACTCGTGTGATGAAGAAGATTTACTTTAGGGATGAGAGTGTGCAATCACCACAGAGCACTTGAGACTTCTGAAATTGTGAGCCAAAATAAACTTATCTTTTAAGTTGTGGACATTGAGTATTTTGCTTCAGTAACAATAAAGTAATTAAGGTATACTTTCGTACCAAGAGTGGGGTGTCACTGTCATAACTGTAACTGCCCATGTGGTTTAGAAGTCTTTGAAACTGGCTTGAGGAAGAGTTTTGAAATGCTCAAAGTGTATAATAGTAGTTCAAGGATGTTGTGAACAGTGACTGACTTATAATACTTGTCAGAGCTCAGAAGACAAAATACTGATGGGAATGTTAATGATAAAGACCAGACTTGTGAGATTTCAGTTGAGAACAAATATTTCTTTGAAAGTGGACTGGAGATCATGTTATACTCTAGAAGAAAATTTGACAACATTTTCCCCATGTCCTGAGAATCTGCAGGAAACTGAGATTGAGGGTGGCACACTAATTAATTTGGTAGGGGAAATTTCAAAGCAGCCCAACATTTAGGGTGTGGTGAAAGTACTGCTGGCTTCTTTTAACCATATCTGGTATGATAATCAGGAACAAAAAGCAGAGCTAAATACTTCAGAAAATTTTGCTGGTAGCAAGAAGTTCATGCTTGTAAAGTTGAGGCCAAGGAATTCTTGTTTGTTGAAAAGATTAGCACTAAAAATAAGTCAGGTACTATGCACCAGAACAATAGAAAATATGCCAGGAGGGCAACTAAAAATCAGCAAGACCTTACCCTTTGCAGGATTAAAGGTGAAAAAGTAAAATATTTTACTTTGAGAAGAGAACCCCAGGTACCTCAGTTCATTCAGGGCCAACCAGGAAAATGTTTGCCAGAGTTCAGCCATGTAAGCACTTAGAGATTCCTATACCCATGACCCACGGGGGCCTGGCTACTGCCTGAGCTAGTGGCCAACCTTGGCATCTTCCATGTGGTGATAGTTTTAGAAGCATATAGAATGCAAGAGTTGTAGGTTCAGGGAGGATTCTACTAGATTTCAGAAGAAGGCCTTAGTGTCCCCATGGTGTGCTCCTGAGAGGGCAGTGCACAAAGCTTTGGGAGTGGGACTATGTGCAGCAGACTCCAGGATCTGGGAAAGGCCAAAAAACATAGATTCTCTGTGGATAAAAGCTACAGACAGTGATTAAAGCCACTCTCAGAGAGATGCCTTAAGGGCTTTAGCCAGGAATGCCATCAGGGCAGAGTTGCCCAAGTCCTCTGGCGTTCACGTCTTGCCACAGATTCCCAGGGTGCTGGGCATAGAACTCTAGAATTTTATATTTTCTCTGTCTGGTTTCAGTCTTGTTTGGGTCCTATTTCTATCATTCTATTTCCCCTTTTTGAAAGGAAATTTTTACCCTGTGCCTTTGCATGCCTGCAATGTTTAACTTTCTTTTTGCTTTTTATAGAGACTTATAGCTAAGAGTTTGCCTTGAGTCTCAGAGGAGACTTTTTACTGCACTTTTCAGCAGTACTGAAACTGTTAAGATTTTAGTGACTCAGAGATGAACTAAATGCATTTTTCACAAAGAGATAGGCATAAGTCTTTTAGGGTATAGGGGCAGAATGTTATTGTTTAGATCTAGAATGTCCCCTAAAAACCTCCTGTGAGGAACATGGGGGTACTATGCTAATTGGTGGTTTCACCCAGTATTAAGTTTGACAGCTGAACACTTTTTTTATTTTTTTATATTTTTAGGAGATGGGTCCTAGTTGAAGCTGGGTCACTGGGAGTGTGACCTGGAAGAAGATTTCTTATCCTCAGCTCCTCTGTTTTCCTTTGCTTCTTGGTTGCCCTTTACTAGGTTTTTCTGCCTTGCCATTTCTCCTTTGGAGCCAGCCTACCATATGCATGAGACCTCTGCAACCACGAGCCAGACTGAACCTCACCCCTGCAAGCTGCCAGTGCTGTGGAACGTCTAAGATGCCACCAGACTCTCTTTGGGCTCATGTCCTTGTTTCCCCAGGACATGGAACTGGTCACATGGCTCAGGGTCTGAGAATGTGTCCTCTGAATGTGAAGCAGGACAATGGATCTGCTGCTGAAGACACATAGCTAAGAGCATCCCTGTGTCTTAGAGGTTGTGGAAAATGTACATCTACCAAGTGGCTGGTGTTCGGGTGCGTAATCTCCCAGATGGAGAATGACTAATGGGGTTTACAGCCCATGGAATCTGACTCAAAATGTCACCCCTCAGGTCTGCCTCAGCCTTCTGGCCCTTTGTCCGACTCACCCTCATACACGTCACAGACACCCCACCATTCTCGGTGTACTCCGAGCACCTCCTGATCCCCACAAGCCACCTCCTGTTAGTGCTTCTGGCCCATCACAACCCTGGCTCCCTTCCTGAAGGGAAGTGCTCAGATGGCACCTCCCTCCCTCCTCCACCCATCTTCTCAACCTCTCCTGAGAATGCCTCATCTCCACCTGAGTGTGTGTGTGTGTGTGTGTGTGTGTGCGCGCGCACGTGCATACAGACATTAACCCATTTTGGGGTCTGGCACTGCCAGAGAATGGGGACCAATTTGTCCTCACTTCATCCTCCCCAGAAGCCTAGAGGGCAGTTCGCATGCAGCAGACTCAGGATTCATTCACCTCAGCTGGACTGGGTGCATCTTTAAAGGTTCGGCGTAATGTCCCAGGTCTGTCTGCCGAAGAAGGCACGGATAAGGTGTCTCAAACCTCACTGTTAGCTACGTTATGAGGACCTTTCCCGTGTGAACCCTTGCATCACCAGGCATGGCAGCATGGCATCCCTGTATCCCGGATTCCCGTGTGGTTTGGAAACCACCCCACCCCCACCCACTCAGCCCCTCCCTCCATCAGGCACTGACAGCATCAGTCCCATCTGTGAGGACTTCAGGAGGCAGGAGTCCCCCGTAGCCACGGGCTTTCTGGACCCAGGGCTATTCAGGAAACTGAATGTTCAAGGAACCACAAGTGTCAGAGGAATGAATGAACCGAGTGATTACCAATCCCTCCACGAGCTGGTTCTTGTGACAAAGGTCTATTATCAAGCCTCTGGCCTGAAATGGAATGAGCCCTGGTGTCTGCAGTAAGGCAGTGCAGTCTCTGCTCCTCCATCCTGAGCGCGTCCGTCCTTCCTGGGCCTCCTCTGCTGTGCAGGGTCACGCCTGACCGCAGGGTCCCAGAGCCCAGGTGCTAAGGCCTGAGTTAGCCCCAAGCACCTCCTGTGCAGGTTGCTGGGCTGCCCTGGGCTCTGGCTTGTTGGGTTTGCAGAGAGATTGTTCAGTCGGTCTTGCTCCACCCTCAGCAGCCTTCCCAGGCTCTGGATTTCCCCAAAGCCCCCAGGGCCTGTCTTTTGATTAAATTCAGAAACCTCTGTTGTTTCCAGCTGACCATTTCTAAAGCTTCTAAATGTTGTACCTTATTGAAGCCAGGGCTGGAACGGGTGTGATCACAAGTGAAGATATATCAATCTTCATTTCTTTCATGAAAATCCACAGAGCATTTCCTCACCAGGCAAACGTGAAGAAGACAACACGGGGACTCCAGAGAGTCGAAAATATAGTATTTTCTTTTTCTTTAAAAAAAAGTGCCAAATGCCACTGAGGCTGCAAACATAGAGGAAGATAAAAGTAATTTGTACCAACAATAAAGCAGTTCAAGAGTTGTGCAATGATTCTTGCCCTTTACTTGGTGGAAACAGAGAAATGAGAGGTTTCATTTGAGTCCGAGACAGAAACTTTCCATTGTCTTCTAAGGAATTGGTCCAAGTAAAAGTTGAGAGAAAAGAAAGAGAAAATACCTAGAGTTAGAGCATGTGGGCTGGAGAAGGCTCTTGTTCCAGGAAGGGGACCTGTGATGGTGCTCTCTGCCAGGGCCCCTTCCCATGCCCACCTGACCACCATGGCACAGATCTCTGCCCAGCAAGTCGTGGCCACCGTGTGCACCGCTCAGCTCCACATGCTCTGCTGTTCCCTGCACCATCCTAGAGGTTGTGGCAGACCCCGCACCCACATCACATGCTACTTTTCCACACCCCCCAGGCAGTGCTGTCCCCTCAGGGACTGAGTCACTGTTGGTATGGGAGGTGCAGAAAGAGGGCTGTGGATGGGGGGTGACCAGTGTGAACCCACTGGCAAGCAGCTCTGAAATTGTCCTGGCACAGCTGCCCAGTCCCAGGAGCAGTGCCCTGAGAATGTGCTGACGGAGGTGTTCGGGACGCACCTCCCCCTGCACAGCTCGGAACTGCAGTGGTGCATCTGGCCCCTGGATCAGCAGAGGAGGAATCCCGATTTCCCACATGGACAGCTCAGTGTATTGGTAGAAGTGGGGTTGCCCAGGGCATGTGGCAGGCACCAGGGAAGGCATTCCCTCCAGATGAGAGAGGCCGTCTCTGCATCTCCACACCAAGCCCACGGAGCACTCACAGTTACTAATGCCATTTCCTGACTAACCAAAGCACACGGTTACCAGAACCCACACTACCGCTGCTGTCGGTGATCCACAGGGCCGGGGTTTCTGCCCAGTACTGCCAGTCCAGAGCACTTCACTGTGGCGCACACAGCCCCTGCTCAGGGAGACCTGTCCCCACCGGGAGCTGACCCCAATGCTCAATCCTAATAGTGGGGTATTGCAGCAATGGGGCCAGCAAGCGACTGAGAGCCATCACAAGTCAGGTCTAGAGTGTCCCCCAAGACCTTGCGTTCCGAGGCAGTGTTTGTGGAAGGAGACCGGATCTTGGGGTGCTGTGTGCACTGTGCTGCTGAGAAGTCATGGAACATAAACCCGTTCCCGCCGGCCTCTCCCCACTGTGCTGCCTGCTCCTTCCAGCAGTCCTGGTAAGTGACCCGCAGCCATGTGCTGGGCGGCAGAGTGGACCTGGGGAGGAAGCGGGAAGACCAATGGCTGGATGAGCAGGTGGAGAAGGGAGGCTCTCCCTGCAGAAGGAGAGGGTGGGAGACACGGATGCTTTCTGTTCAGGCAGTGGCCGAGCCTTCCCCACGGGAGCCTGCCATGCAGTTTTGAGGGGTGTACACTGTGAGGGAGCGCGTGAGACGGCGGGCAGAGGCGGTAGGCCACAGGCCCAGAATAAGAAGGGAATAATCATGCAGTCACCAACACCTCAGCTACCTGAGCGGAGATGTTCAGCACACACCAGACCCCTATCCACCCACCAGGCCCCGTAGCATGCAGAAGCCTGGTGCCAGGGCTCTGTGCGGAGGACGTGGGGCAGACAAGGGTGTCCAGGCAGGAAGGACCCTAAAGAAGGCAGCTGCAGGCACCACCCCTGTCCTACTGCAGCGGAACAGGAAGCAGCACCCACCAGGCTCCATGGGCTGCTGATGCTCTTCCTGCATGGGGAGCACCCCAAGGGCCTCCCAGGAACCTCCCAGGGGAGACAGGCAGAGCTGGCAGGAAGCTCAGAAGGAAAGGGCAAGATATATGTGTTAACATCTGAAGAGGAGATACCCCAAATCTGACTACGCTCATGGCTGCTGCTGTCAGCGGAGTATTTTTAGATTTTGTCATTTCTAATTGAAATGGAAATAAAACAGGAGCAAGGACAAAGTGTCTGGGCACTGAGCCCTGGCCAGAGGGAGGCCTGCGCTGTGGGCCTCTGTGTCCTTCATGGGACAGCAGATGTTTTGAATGGTGCATATGGCACCCGTGTTTATTTTTTAGGAGTATGTCTGCTGATGAATTATTAATTTTAACTTTGAGGTGTATTATATGAGCAATGTATATTTAACAAGAAAACAAAATATCAATAAAAGTGAACATTAAATTTTTAATATGCAACCAATGTTTAGAATAAACATCAGTATTTCCAACACCAGCTGCTTACAAGATTTACAAAATGACAGCGGAAATAAATTCCTGTGTAAACTACAATGAAAATACAAACAAAACTCCCGCAGAAATAATCTTTGCTTCGGTCATCACACGGGACAAATTCTGCCACAAGCTTCAGCCACCACAAAGCAATACAAGCTGTTCTACAGCTGTCATGCATTTGGATGGTGTGTAAATCGCTTGATGGCTCAAAACAAAGTTTTTGAAAAATGAGCTCGCTAATAGCAGCCAAATTGCTGGATATCTTTCTTTCTTCATGGGTCTCTTTGTTGTAAAAATGCAGGCAATTCTGAAGGAAAACAAATATCTTGAGTGTCTCATTGTTCTAAAAGTCTCAATCCACACCTGCCAGGTCTCTATACACCCTTTGGATTCATTCCTATGATTAGAATGAAAAAGTCCTGGTTTGGAGAGTGAGCTTTCATGATAAATGTGCTTTTGAGTACCATCAATGATTCACATAGAATGTTTTACTTGTATTTTAAAACATTGTGTAGCTTATCATTTATTACAAACAATTTCCCAGACTGAATCACAGTGTCGGCTTTCCATCCAACAAGTTTCATGCCTGGCGAGAACCTAATAACATTTTCTGACCTAGTTCTAATGTTGGATCATTCAGCGGCATTTTGACTAGTCAAATATTTACTCACATTACCGTTTGCTTCCTCATCCGAATCAAGGTTTTCTTTCTGTACGTCTCTGTCATATCTTGTTAACATCTTTGACTTACATGATCCAAGTCACCATCAGTAGCTGAATCACCTGCTGACTCACTTTCAAACTCCTCCCAGAGTGTGAAAGCAGATTTTCATGTGACATTGAACTGAATTGGGCTAATTCTACAAAAAACATTGACTCAAAAATTATAAATGTACAAAAATGTAACATGGTGCATAACTTGGGTAAAATTCACCTGTGTATTCTTTGGCACATATGCATACACCTTGCTGTTCATAGCGCCACGTGGGTGAGCCCAAAGACTGTTCCCTGTACTCCCCCAGAGCTGCACGACAGCTACCGCTATACAGAAGTGCATATTTTCTTTAGAAAAGGATGGTATGGGCATCTGCAACCCCGAGTATGGAAGCGAGTTGGCACAGAACCTCACGCTTCCCCTGCCGGTGCTATTTTGAGAAAGTTTCCCCAAATGTGGTGTGAGGCTTTGGCTTCCTTCTGAGCAGAAGACTCAGCCAGGAAAGCTTTAGTGACAGCACTGCAGAGGATCAAGCCACTGCTCTGGGGCCTCGTCGTGGTCCTGACTCAGGGTTTTCTTCATTTGTGAGTGTTTATTTCTTTGGATGTTTGTTTAGTTACGATCATGCCTTGCATCACACACTGTGATCAGTGATGGGTGCCGTGGTTCCATATGATCGTGCTGGATGGAGCTAAGGAGATCTTGTCACCTGGTTTTGATGTAACCATGGTAACATAGCTGTGCAATCATGGTTCATGTGTCCTTGGTGACACTGGTGTGCACACACCCACTGCCCTTCAGTGGTGTAGAGGGTGCACTTAGTTACCTGTAAGGCAGGTGGCTGGCTGTGTCCTCCCGGCTAGAGTGACGTCCAGGCTGAACTACGTGTTTCCCAGAACCTTTCCTGGTCACCAAGTAGTACTAATGCAAATGGAATGCATTTCCATTTTAGGGAAGGAAATCTTGAGGTACAAAATATAAACATTGAGGGTAAAATCTACCTGAAGCTATGCAACTTAAAGATCATAGCAGCTAACACCTCAAAGGATTTTCTTCAGTCCCTACCATTCATTTTTAAATACTAGCGTTAGGTTAGAGCTTTTTGGTCTCTCTGTCATAATTAAGCCCCTCGTCTGGAGCCCATTTCCACTTCCACATTTTCTCCCTCCACGCTGGTGCTGGTGGCTGTTTGACATCGTCTCCCTGAACGGCTTTGTCAGCACACATTGCATCAATCCCATTTGGAGAAATTTAAATTGATTCCTTTCTTCTGTTTTTACCCCCAAAGCATTTTTCAATAAGCATGTCCATGGATGCTTGCTTCATTTCAAACTTATTCCTCTATTTCAGATCCCTGCCATTGGAAATGCGGACCCCACACATGGGAATGGTCGGGTTCCTGATGCGGCAGCTCCCGGCAGACACAGTCAGTCTGTGCCCCTCATGCAGCAGGAGGCAACGGAGCATCAGGCCCAGGGTGAGCAGCCGCCTCTCCAGGACCCACTTCCTGCCACCTCTGCACCAAACCCCCAGTAGCTTCACAAGAGACAGGGTGTACACATGGATAAACACACATTCTGCTGTAAGTAGCTAAGAAAAGAAGCACTTTCTGTCAAATTCATGCAGAGAATGTGCAATAATTTGGATTTTAAAAGCTTGCTGGTGGTCTACATGCTAAACACTTGTCCCCAGACATGACACTGTCAGGAGGTAGTGGAACCTGTATGCTGCAGGCCTAGTGGGTGGTCTTCTGGAACTTGGGGTGGCCCTTGGAGACGTTAGAACCCCAGCCCCTCCGCTTCCTCTTCATCACATCCTGTGCCAGCCCAACATGGACAGCAACTCCAAAATGGTGAGCCCATGTAGACCTTTCCTTCATAAGTTAGTCAGCTTTCTGTTATCAGAAATGCTTAAAATAATCAGTTTTCAAAGAGGAAATGTTTATTTTGGCTCACATTTGTGGAGGTTTCAGTCCATGTCCATTGGCTCAGTCGCTTTGATCCTATGCAAGGCCTAGGGAGGAATAGCACAAGAGGCTGCTCATCTCTTGGAACCTGAGAAATAAAAATCAAGAGG